>JAJPUD010001192.1:284170-336880 GCA_023553655.1 Myrmecobius fasciatus | reverse complement strand
TCTCTCTCTCTCTCTCTCTCTCTCTCTCTCTCTCTCTCTCTCTCTCTTTCTCTCTCTCTCTCTCACACACACACACACACACACACACACACTCATGCATTGGGCTCCCCTGACTTTGCTTTATTACTAACCTGCCTCTCTGCCTACAATGAGAGATCTTGCCTTCATATTTTTTTCATAGCACTTTGAACCTCCCTTTCACATTTATATTTTAATCTGTATTCAAGTTATTTCTGTAACTATGGATAATTGTATTTAAGATCACAGTATTTAGAATTCAGAGACCATTAAGTCCTAAACTTTCATTTTAGGCAAGGAGAATGAAGTCTAGAGAGATTAATTTTTCCAGAGTCACCCAGGTAGTAAGCAAAGCAGATTGGTCACAGAGACAAAGAACTAGCTTTGGAGACAGAACCAGGATTAGGAACTCAACTTTAAACCTTATTAGGTATGTGACTATGAAAAAGTCATTTAACCTAACTGAATCTCAATTTCCCCATCTGTAAAAGAGAAAACAATAATTACTTTTTAGGGTTGGTGTATCAAAGAAGATAATGTATATTAAGGCATTTTGTAAGCCTCACATATGAAAATTTGTTACCTTCTTAAAATAACAGAGTTTTGGATTTTAACTTAGAATTTAGTTTTTCTATTAGATTGTAAACTCCCAAAGGACAGACTATGCCCAATTGCACATTAGTGTCTGTTATGCTCTAAAAATAATGGGTGCTTAATGAATGAATATTGAATTGAATTAAGAGGAAATTAACACGTGCCACCTCACCAACAGAGTCCACATTATCATTAGGCAGAGGTGGAATGGGAATGACATTCCCTTTTCACAAGCAAAAGAGAGCATCTCATACTTAAATCTGTGAGTAATGCAGAATGTCTTTGATTTCTGAAACCATCCTTCCAGTAGAACATGCTTTATGTAATGGTTAGAAAACTGGCTTTAGAGTCAGGTCAGGTTCAAATCCTTCCTCTGATAAATACTGGCTATGTGACTCTGGGCAAATCATTTAATCTCAGTGTCCCAAGCAACTCTGAATTGGGAACTCTGTATCGGTAGAAGAAGCATCTTAATTTAAAGTTCTTAAAACTAATGATGTCACTGGTTTCATCCAAAGACCTCCTTAATTTTCACATCCTACTTTGTGTCTAGACTTGTGAAACTCCTTTTTCTTGTACTACTCGTTTTCTACCAACTACTTGTTGGAGGTGTTATAAAGGGGATTCTTAAACAAGTATGTCAGTCCAGATGGCCTCTGTGATTTCTTCCAATTTTGATACTGCGCAACTTTATTCCAGGAGACATCCATTCCACTGTGTCTCATAAGACTGATGGAAAACAATTCTGTTCTGCTCTCTTCCTTCTCCCCTTCCAAACAGGCCACAAGTCAAAAAGAATAGAATAGAATGCTTTCAGGGCCAGATATTTTAAAGACTGATTTATTCATTGTTTTACCTTCCTTTTGAAAGTATTTTTCCCATTTCCTTAATCAACAAGCTTCTCTTTTACCAGAGTTTTGAAAAAAAAAATAATGCAACAAAGCCTGTAACCAATCCTGACATTTTTAGCCAACATAGAAACTGAGCATTTTCCAATTGTATCCAATAATCTTCTATCATGGTCAATCAATCCTCTAATAAGTATTTCTTGTCTAAAACTTTTAGCAGTAAATATACTTAACTTCAACAATTAGTAATTAAAGAGCAATTTTATCAAAGGGCAACATTCTGCTTTTTCTAAAAGTGTTAGCTGTAACTAGGAAAGTAGAAATGGGACTGGACCCCTCCCTGATTTCATTAATTTAATAAGATTCTAACAACAGATCTATTCCTGCAGGTTAGGACCTTTCTTGCCATTTAAATAGTTTAATGGTCACTTAAAGCTCCATAAACTGCCTAAGATCTCACAGCTGGTGGACATCAGAAGAAGGACTCAAATTCGTATTTTCCTGATTTTTAGGTCACTGTTCTATTCACTATTCCATGTTACTTCTTCTCTATGAATTAATAGGGAAGTAGGTTGGTTCTTTGGGTAGAACAATGAAGGCTTTCATCTAGGACAATAATGTTTTTTTTCCATTTGAGTTTCTTGGAGTACCTTTAAGCCTATCCATAACTGAATGCTATAGTCATCTGTAAAATGAGATTTTGATCAAAATGGTTTGTAGCAATGGAATTTAGTCTCATTGAAAATCTGCCCATCCTTTGATTATTTATTGAATAACAATCAGTAGCACAGCAATATATGTACATGGTTATTTCTACTTATACTATTTTGTATATTAACATTTATAATTCTTTTAGGAAGCTTTTAGGAAGCAGCCAATTATACAGATCATATATATGAATGTGTGTGTGTATGTGTGTGTGTACTTTTTGTGTAAAATATCTAATGAAGATAAGTCAACTCCTAAAATATCTGCCAAATAAATGTTTTAACCCTTTAGCAAAATAGTGGGAAATGACTATTTTTGAATGAAGAAGAATACTGAGTGTTAAAAAAAAAATCTAGTAAATCTTAGACTCTTAGTTCCATCAACAATCTGCTTGAGGGCGTCCTTGACAGTCTTTTACCATTTTTAGGCTGATAACTTGTTCAGGATAATAAAAACACAATGAAGTGCTAATTGACAATGGCTTTGTCTTTCTCCACAGTTTTTAGTGAAGTCAATTGTCAGAAATAAAAGTTATGCATCCTGTTATTGTTCAGTTATGTCCACTCTTCTTGACTCTATTTGGAATTTTCCCAGCAAAGAGTTTGCTATTCCCTTTCCCCACCTCATTTTAGATATGAGGAAACTAAAATTTGCTATTCTTTTTTCCAACTAATTTTAGATATGAGGAAACTAAGGCAAACAGGATTAAATGACTTGCCCAAAGTCATATAGCTAATAATTGTCTGAGGCTGAATTTTAATTCAGAAAGATGAGTCTTCCTGACTCTGCCTGATACTCTATCCACTTCACCACCTCAATACTCTTCTTGCAAATAATGGCTTCAAAGTTTTGATTATTAAAGTTGAGGATTTAAAGAAATAGCAAAATGTGCAGAGACAGTAGAATGAAATAACATTTTAAATACTAAGAGAGTAAAAGGACGAATATTAGGAATGATAAATAATTTTGTCAAAGGAATTGTTTCAATGTCTCTGAATAGTAAATTATGGGATACAGTTACGATAATGGTTAGAGGAAAATACAGATTTTTTTATTAAAGTTTTTGTATAACATATGTATGGGTAGTTCCCCAGCATTGATCTTTACAAAGCTTTCCATTACAAATTTTACCCCCAGTCCCCTCCCCTCCCCTAGATGTCAGGAAGTCCACTACATGTTAATAATGTTGAAATACTTGACAAGTTGTGCAAGAAAAATCCTATCTACAAGAAAAAAAAAGAAAATCAGAGAAAGGAAACAATGCAAGCAAACATCAACAGAGAGCATGAAAATGTTATGTTGTGGTCCATATTTCATATCCCTCTCTCTGGGTGTATATGGTCTTCAGTGAAAAATTGGAACTGGTTTGAGACAATTCTTTGTTGCAGAGAGCCATGTCCATTAGAATTGATCATACTGTAATATTGTTGTTGCTGTGTATAATGATCTCCTGATTCTGCTTGTTTCACTCAGCATCAGTTCATGCAAGTCTCTCCAGGCCTCTCTGAAATCGTCCTGCTGGTCATTTCTTACAGAGAAATAATATTCCATAACATCCATATACCATCCTCTTTACATTTGATGGTTCTGATAAAGGCCTCATTTCTAAAATATATAGAGAATTGTCTCATATATGTAAGAATTCAAGCCACTCTTCAATAGATAAGTGGTCAAGGGATATGAACATACAATTTTCAGATGACGAAATTAAAACCATCTCTAGTCATATGAAAAGTTTCTCCAAATCATTATTGATCAGAGAAATGCAAATTAAGACAACTCTTAGATACCACTACACCCCTCTCAAATTGGCTAAGATGACAAGAAAAGATAATGATGAATGTAGGAGGGGATGTGGTAAAACTGGGACACTGATACATTATTGATGGAACTGTGAACAGATCCAACCATTCTGGAGAGCAATTTGGAACTATGCTCAAAAAGTTATCAAACTGTGCATACCCTTTGACCCAGCAGTGTTTCTATTGGGCCTATATCCCAAAGAGATCTTAAAGGAGGGAAAGGGATCCACATGTGCAAGAATGTTTGTGGCAGCCCTTTTTGTAGTGGCTAGAAACTGGAAACTGAATGGATGCCCATCAATTGGAGAGTGGCTGAATAAATTATGAAAAATATAGATTTTTGAAAACATAAATTAACCAGTTTAGAGTATGACACAAAATTGTCACCACGGTAAGGGGAAAAAACAAAATAAAAGAAAAAAATTGCTCTATTTTTTATTAATACTTCAACATGGATCTCTAATTTTTTTTCCACCAGAATCTGCTACTATTCAATTCCCTCCAACAAACTATTTCTAAGCACATATGGTATGAAACATTGAATGATAATCTATAGGAATAAAAGACAAAAAAGAGACCAGCTTTATTCTCAAGTATTTTTGTTTCACCAGGAGAATGTAACATGTGAATACATGTCAAATTGAACCAACAATGGAAGGAAAACAGAAACAATTTCCATGAACTCCAATAGAATTCTAAAGGAAGTTAGGAACTTTTACAGGTAAAGGAAAAAAGAAAACATATAATAGTATCTTACATAGAGATTGGAAATGGAATGTATAATGTTTAAAAAGTTTGAGAGGTATCATTTCTAGGTAATTTTATTTTATTAATCATTTTATTAATAATGCTAATGTTCTTTTTAATAAAAGAAGTCAGAGGCACTATCAAATATCAAAGACCAATCATGGTGGTGGACTCACACTTTAAATGCTCTTGGAAAAGTGTGTATTTTTGTAGCTGGCAATCAACACTGATTGATTAATAATTAATTAATATTATGAGAGATGAGTCATGTTCCAATGAGGTTCTTGAAGTATGAGACACTGAACACCTGAATCTCAATAAGAGTCTTATAAATATCCATAATACCTGTCTCACAACAGACCTGAATAAATACAATGAGCAAGAATCTACCCATTCACTTAAACTTGGAATTTTCTTTTTAATGTTTTTGATTAGATCTTAGCCCAGATAAATCTTTGCCTAATATCTTCCACTTTAATTGATTTCTGTATAAGGAAGCAGAAAAAGATCCTAATAATGGTTCTAAACTCCTTGGTCCTAATTCAATAATTATTTATTAAATACAAAAGATAATAATTTCTTTCAAATGTTTGATTCAGGGAATGATCAGAAGAAGCAGTTTTCTCTTCAGGTAGAATGAGAAGGTCAGTAATATGAAATAAATTCAAAAATCTAGGTTGGAGTATTTTAGGGATATTAATTTGATTATAGTGTGAAGGTTGGACTTGATAGAAAGAGACACTAGAAGCAATAACAGGATAATGTAATAATAATACAAGTGAAAATTGATATGGGACTGTATTAGGGTTGTAGCTATTAGAATAAAGAGATGGGGATAGATAGAAAGAATCTCATGGATGGAAAATGGGCTTTTTCTCATTGTTGATGCTCAGGGTCGATAAATGCTATCTTAGTTATTGTGCAATAATGATGAAGTCACCTCTCCTTCCTGGACCTCAATTCCCTTAATTGTAAAATGAAATGGGAAATTCTATGTTATCTTTAGACCTACCAGTTTGCAAGTATATCTGTAACTCCTTATAGCCTTAATTTAAATACTGATCTTCTAAGCAAAGTTTTGTCAAGTATTTCCTTCACAATTCCCTGCTTCCAAAAATCATCACTATGAAATCAAAATCCATTAGATTGGGGAGCGGGGCAGCTAGGTGATAACAGTGGATAAAGCACCAGACCTGAAGTCAGGAGGACCTGAGTAAAATCTGGTCTCAGACACTTAACAGTTCCTAGCTGTGTGACCCTAGACAAGTCACTTAATCCCAATTGCTTCAGCAACAAAAAATCCATTAGATGTATGCAAAAAAGCAGAAATGACTATATATGAGACAACACATTTTCATTCAAAGAAATGCTATATGACCACTTGCCAAGGATGCTAAAAAGGGAATTCATCTAATAGGCTTGGTCAATAGGGCTAAATACTCTTTAAAAGCCCTGTCAACCTCTAAAATGCTATAATTCACTTTGGGAGGTTTCTATTCAGTAGAAACACCAATCCTCTAGGTTGAAGAAGTAGTTCAATTAGCTTTCTGCTTCAGGGAGCCTCAGCTGCACAGGATTGCCATAAATTATTGCCAATTGAAACAGGGAAGTTGTAAGTGATGCACACATCATCATCTTACTAATGTGTATAATTGTTTACCCTGAATTTCTCTGTGTTTACACCCATTTAAGAATCATGCTTGTGCATTTCTAGATATATGAAAAAATGTTTTTATCACCATTGGCTAGAGAAATGAAAATTAAGACAACCCTGAGAAACCACTACACAACTCTGAGATTGGCAAAGATGACAAGAAAAGATAATGACGAATGTTGGAGGAAATATGGGAAAACTGGGACACTAATACATTATTGGTGGAATTGTTAACTGATCCAACCATTCTGGAGAGCTATTTGGAACTATGTCCAAAGGGCTATCAAACAGTGCATACCCTTTGACCCAACAATGTCTCTACTAGGTCTGTATCCCAAAGAGATCTTATAAAAGGGGAAAGGACCCACATGTACAAAAGTGTTTGGATCAGTGCTTTTTATAGTGGAAAGGAACTGGAAACTTAGGGGATGTCCATCAGTTGGGAAATAAGTTATGGTATATGAATATTATGGAATATTATTGTTATTTAAGAAACGATCAGCAGGACGATTTCAGAGAGGCCTGGAATAACTTGTATGAATCAATGCTAAGTGAGGTGAATAGAACAAAGAGAACATTGTACACAACAACAAGATGATGTAATGATTAATTCTGATGGATGTTGCTCTTTTCAATAATGAGGTGATTTAGGCCAATTCCATTAGACCTGTGATTGAGAGAACCATTTGCATCCAGAAAGAGGATTGTAGGGACTGAATGTGTATCACAACATAGTATTTTCACCTTTTTGTTGTTTGCTTTCTTTCTCCCTTTCTTTCCTTCTTTCTCTCTCTTTCTTTGTTTCTTTTCCTTTCTTTTTCCTTTTTGGTCTGATTTTTCTTGTGCAGCATGATAAATGGGGATATATATATGCATATATATACATATATATGCACAAAAGAATTGCATATATTTAACATATATATTGGATTACTTGCTATCTAAGAAAGGGGTGAGAGGAAAGCAGGGAGAAAAATTTGCATCACAAGGTTTTGCAAGGGTGAAGGTTGAAAACTATCTTTGCATGTATTTTGAAAATAAAAAGCTATTATTTTTTTTTAAATCATGTGAAATTTGTTCCTACATCCCACATCTTCTTTTTGGTTTTGTTACTCCTTTGGATCCTAGTTTAATCTAGCATAGCCTTTGGCTTACTGTCTTACTTTATGACTTGTACTAAACATTCTTGCTCTTGCAAGAAGATTCTCCTTTTATGTGCTATTGTTTACTTTTAGTGGACATATAGTATCCATAGTTTCCATTTATTTTTTGTGTACTATTGTTTATTTTTAGTGGACATATAATGTCCATACTTTCCATTTATTTTGTGGAATGAGAATTTGACAATCACTTCCTCCCTTGGGGACATATATATATATATACATATATATGTGTGTATATATATATATATATATATATATATAGCCAAATCTAATTTAATGGCAACTACATTTATAAGGAAAGTGGGGGAGAAAGTGAGTGGCTGGTTTCCACACATTTTACATTCTGTGACCATCATAAAATTGGCATTTCTCACAGGTGGGCCCATGTGTTTCAGAGACATGGTGCTAGAATTTCTCCAGTGTATCACATGGAAAGTAAATGCCTCTTTTATTCCACCAAAAGTGCTGCCACTCTCCAGGGTCAATTTATATAAAGTTACAGTATTCTAATTTCCCACTTTTTCTGGCTAAGTGAATAGGAAGTTCAGCAGCCTAATCTGTGAAGCTCATAGAAACTCTGATTAAAAGCATTGTTTTATGTTATTAATATAGTGGTATTTTTCATTCATCCTTTGAATTTTTAGTTAAACATTCTGTATTTTGTGGAAAAAAATGTAGAGTGCTTTCTGACTTCTAAGAATTCTGAGAATTTGTTTACTATTTTCAAGTAGAAATCAGAACCCCCACTAGATATATCATTTTTAAATGAAAACTTTAATCATGTGATAACAAAAATATTTAATGAATTTACCATATCTTACATTTCATATATATATATATATATAAATACATATACTGAATATACTGAATATCTTTAATTCCTTTCCTTGATAAAGCCAGAATAGATTAAAGGGAGAGAAAGAAAAAGATCAGACCATTCATTTGATATAGTGCATTACTAAGACAATATGCTATCTATCAACAAAAGACATGCAATATAGCTAGAGACCCACAAAAATAAACAGATAGAAAACCAGACTTTCCACTATTAAAAAGGAATTCAATGAGATCAATTGAATGAGAAAAAGGACTTGACAGGCTTGGTATATTACTGTTACTTAGAATACCTGATTTGGCCTAGATTAATCTACACCTTCATTCATTTCCTAGTAGCTTCCAAACTTAGATAAGGGTGAAGAAACCAGTAATTAAAAGGAAAAAAAATGCATTAATATAGCTATGAAAATTAGGTTCAACCCACTGACCTTAGTGGGGGAAAAATATACCAAAGCCAATGTAAATTGGAGTTGGGGGAGTGGTTTGGAAAAGACAGGCAAGAATAAGACTGGATGGTATTTCTTAGGGCTATTCACATCTAATAAAATAAATCAGGTCCTGGGGTGGGGTGAAAATGATGCTCCAGTATTTTAGAAATTTAATTTCATTTCACTATTTTTCTCCTCTTCACGTTCTTTCTACTTTGTTTCCTTTCTCCTTCTGCACAACATAGCAGTGAGAGTTCAAGAATAGAAAGCCTAGTTGGTTGTATAGAGATGACAGAGAAGGGAAAGGAATGAAAGGGAAGAGAAAGGAGCAGAAGAGAAGGGAAGGGAAAATAAGGGAAGGAAGACAGATCATTTCAGCCTGTCTTTGAGATGTGTAAATACATGAGGCTATAGGTATATAAATTTTCTCATTATCTACCATAGCAGTGCTGTGATCACTAAAGAACACACTGTGCCAGTCAACATGCCATTTTAAAACACAATATAGAAAGACTAATGGAAGAAGAAAAGTCCTTTGCAAACTTTGAATACTACATAAAAATTTCAATGATTATTTTTCTCATTATAGTTGTCTTTAAGAAAATCGTTAGCATAAAAGTTTTTTTTTTTAGCATTTATGGGTATTAAAGTTAGACAGTTTCTATAAAATAATATACTATTTCTTAACATTTCATTCTCTGGCTATTGCAGCCAGACTCCAGGAACATATAATAGTGGTAACTCTAATGGTGCATCAGGACATGGAGTGTTATGTTATTGTTGTTTTATGTTATTTTGTTCTAAACTTATTTTTTTCAATAGTGGGGAACAAGTCCCAGTGTAGAAACTACCTTCAATGATGCAGATTGGTGTCTGTAAAAAGTTCTTATGATCTTGAATAGTTGCTACAAAGCTCAATGGTTTGTCACATATCTAGTTTGCATTGGAGTAAGGATCTGAGCCCTGGACTTCTAGACATGGACATTTATCTACTTCACTAGGCTGTCTCACATTTGTAGTTTCAGTAAACCAATGAACAGTGTGGCATATAAATTAATCTATTCTCCCAGAACTGTATCTGGTATGATATGGGTGGGGCAATAACTGGGGAAGGAGGAAATCAGTTGATTTATAACTTCTCTTCATAAAATTCCGTCAAAGAAATTTACAAGCTAAATAATAAAGAACATCACACTCAAAACTTCAAATATACTCTTCTCTATGGATTCACAAGAAATAAAACTTGTCTATAAGCCTGCTATAGCTAAAAGACACAACACTTTGGGACTGAAAAGGAAAGGATGGGACAAGTAGATTGTAATTACCCCATTGGAATATTAATTACATTTGTCTTCCTTTGAAAGATGTTTCATCTTTTGTTTTATTCCTTGGTGGTACATCCAATTACTGAAAACAGGATGTGCCTAGAAAAAAAAAAAACAATTCCAGCATTCTTGCTAATTGTCTCCATTGAAAACAAGTACCACAGAAAACCCAAATACCAAATGGTACTTCAAATAAGGAAATTTAATTTTTCAGTGTGAATGCTAGGAAAATACATCGGTCTGGGTTTAGTCTATTCTCTGCAAAACTGCTAAATATAAGGGAATTTTGGAATGAGTTAGTTGTGCTTGTCAGCTTCATTCTGTCTTATTGTGGTGAAACTAGCAGAGGTGGTACAGGGCTCATATATTTACTAGACATGCTCAACTGAAAAATGCTGAAATACACATACAAACTGACCAACAGAACTAGAGCAGCATTAGTCACAGTAGACAAATTCCCCTTTTTGTGAATTTTCACAAAGATAACATCTTTCCCTGGGGACAGAGCTCAATATACCCGTTGCACACTAATGCTAAGTCAAGGGAAGTGATAACATTAACCTTTTAAAGCACATTTGGGTTAGGGTCCGAAGGAGAGTTCCTAGAACTTGTAAAGTCAACCAGTTCCACCCTTTTGGTTTTAAGCCATTTGCAACAAAAGTGTCCCGGAGAGGTGAGAATAATCTCACACTTCAAGATTTACAAAGCCCAAATTTCTGAGCCTTTCTAAGTTATATAAGTATCATTATTGCCAACTTGCAGATGAGCATATTGGGAGTCAGAGGAGGCAGTAGGTACCATTGAGCAAGTAATTTTCAGAGGCAAAAGACTCAGGTTCAAGAGTGCTCTAACCCCAAATCCAGTCCTAATCCCACTGTGTGATGTTACCTCTCAATAGAGAATCGATTTATTCATTTACTGAACCTTCAGGGAATGAGAGCATGTAGATATTGTAAACTAAGGTCCAGAAAAATTATGGAATTTGTCCAAGACCATTCCCATGAGGGAACAGTGGAGCCATAATTTGAACCCAGATGATATAACACTAAATTCAGCCCTTTTCCCAAAGAACCACTTCTCTGTACAAAGGTCAGCTGTGAAATCCTACAACTAACCTTAGGTATAGATTTCAGAGCCATGAAGAGAAAAGAGGAGACTGCTTCCCTTTTCCTTAGTTTTATTCATTTCAAAAATGTCCCATGAGCCTTCTTTCCTACAGGGAATCTTTTACTCTGTCCTGTTGTAATATTGCCATTTCTGCCTGGCTATTATTTTCAGAAGCTCCTGGGGCTGCCTCCAGTGTTAGTGTCCAAGCACACAAAACTGAATAATAAATAATTCTCATTAGGGATGACGGGAAGCATTCTCCTTAGAATTCATCTGGTTTTAAAATCATACTCTTTAGTACATTAGACAAAAACTGAGTCAGCAAGTAATATTCATTAGTACTTATAAACAAATAATATTCATTAGTACTTCTTAAATGCCACTTCTTTTAGCTGTCTGATGATACAGGGAAGAGTGCACTAGTCCTGGAGTCAGGAAAATCTCTGTTCAAATACAGTCTCAGATACTTAGCTGTGTGACTTTTCCCAAGTCATCTCTCTTTTCGTCAGTTTCCTCTTTTGTAAAATGGTTATAATAATAGCATCTATCTCCCATGGTTGTTATAAAGATAAAATGAAAAAAAAATGATTGTAAAGTGATTTTCACATAGCACACACTATATGTGTTAACTATTTTTATTTTTATTATTAAGCTTATATAGCATGTCCCAAAAGCCTAAGTGCAGTTTTAGTCATGAAACTTTCACGCTTAATTCTTTTCCCCAACATTTTTAAAGCTTAAAATTGTGCTAAGACTTCTGGAACATGCTATATAAGCCAAATTTTAAGCTTTGGGAACATGGACAAGTTTTAAAATTTGAAATGTATTAAGATTTTGGGAACATGCTATTCATAAAATTATTATTATATTAATAGCCTTGTTGAATGTTCTGTTCCATTACTTGCCCATTGTTATATATTCTCTCCTGAACTCCAGATTCACAGTTCCACTTGGATATCTTTCCCTAAATTCCTAATAGTCCTTCAACTCAGTATGTTCAAGAGAAAATTCATTATTTCCCTCAATGGAAAACAAAACAAAACAAATAACAATTGTTTCCTTTCCTTCTGATTCCCTTATGTCTTCAAACAACATCAGGATCTTCCTAGGCAGTTAGATGAAAAACTTTAATTCTCTTCCTCTTGGGTTCTATTCACAACTGGTCCCCAAATCCATTAATGCAACATCTTTTTAATTTAATCTGTTTTGCCCACTGCCACTACTTTAGTTTCGGGTCTGATTACCTCTCACCAGGTCTTCTGCAATATTCTCCTAAATTATCTCCTTGCATTGAGTCTCCCATCATTTCTTGTTCTATTCCTTCTAACTTTATTCTTGCTAATATGAAATATTCCAGCCTTGGCACTGTGGTTGAGTTGTTTTAGAGTTATAGAAACATCATTTGGGGTTTTCTTGGCAAAGATACTAGAGTGGTCTGCCATTTCCAGCTAACTTTACAGATAAGGAAACTGAGGTAAATAGTTAAGTTACTTGCTCAGGGTCACACAGCTAGTCAATGTCTAAGGCCAGACTGGAAAAGGAGCCTTTCTGACTTTTCTTCCTGAACCCCAGGCCTGATGTTCTATAGCTCTGTCCACTGCTCCAATTATGTTACTATCTAGCTCAGAAATCTTCTTTGAGAGCTTACTCTGTTGAACAAAGTCCTCCCCTTATCTTTATTTTCATAGCCTTCCAAAGCTTTTTCTATGCTAGTTTTTCACTCTTCCTCTAGATATTTTCTCTGTTTCTATCAAACATAGGCACCTGCCATTCCTCAAATGTGTTTTGTGCTTTTGTGTCTTACTCTGTGCAGCACCTCTCTTCTTGGAATTAGGAATTGTTAAAATCCTGCCATCCTTGAAGGCATGGCTCAAATGTGAACTCCACCAAGAAGCCTTCCTTCCTCAGCCCATTTTGAAGTGATTGATTCCTTCTCTGAACTTTCATAACGTATTCTATGTTTTTAAAGAGCTTAAAACAATTTTAATATAGTTATTTGCATCTTATATTTTTTCTTTGCAAACTGTAAATTCCTTGAGAGTATTGACTTTATGTGCTTTTTTTGTACCATAAATTCTATTCAAGTCTTTTTCCACTTAATAGATTAAAAAAATAAATCTGTTCTTATAAGTGTTATTGGTCTATTATGTAAAGATTTCAGGAGGCAGAGGTTTTTCCTATTATTTATTTGGTACACTGACAAATATAGCTCTTAATAAATGTTTAGGGATAATGATTATAATGATGATGGCAACAATGGTGATAGTAATTATATCAGAGTGTTTCTGGGCTGAAAATATGATAGTTTCAACTGGCCTTCAGTTTTGATGAATTTGAAATAAAATAGTTATCATCACTGAAAATCAAGAGTCTACCTGTCCTTGATAGGTAAGAAGTTTCAAATAAATGTATATTCTAATGACTGAAACCAAATAATATTAAAAGGAGGTTAGACAGTTTCCATTATAATAGAATCATCGGTTCCTTGATTTAGTGCTGGAAGCAAACTTAGATGCCATCTAGTTCAAGCTTCTCACTTTAATGATAAGGAAACGAAGACCCACTTAGACTAAATGATTTCTCAAAGGTCAAACCAGTAGTGAGTGGGAGATATGTCAGCCTATAGGGCAGATCTAATCTTTTTCCCCCACCCACCCTGCAGAGAAGCACTCCAAAAAGTTGGGGCCAGACATATTTCTTAGTATCTTCTGAAGTCATCTGCCATTAGTTGTGACAGGTTACAGTGTCTTAAAGGACGATGTTAGCTGCCTTGAGCTTAATACTTCCATTTACTTGTATGTATTTAGTTATTTACATGGTGTCTCCCCATAAGAGCATGAGCTGTTTTTGCTTTTCTAATTCAGTATAGTGCTTGACATATAGTCCACGTTTTTGGAAGAAACTTCTTGACTGAATGATCAACTGCAGAGTCTAGATTTGGTGATACACAAGCTTTTATCTCCATACTTCAACTTCTGGCATGTTTATATCCCAAAGTTTTGATATAAAGCTTGAGGAATCAGCCCTCTGGCTTGTGTCCAACTTGGAGCTTATGGTGAATAGGTATTGAGGATGGATAGGTTAAATAAAATAGATTATATTAAGTTAATGTGATGGCAAAGCTAGGCTAATATCAATGATTTTCATCCTTTCGTTTGTCATCCTTTTTTTGTCTTCCTTCCTTTTTACTTCTCCTCCTCCTCCTTCATCTTCTTTATTTTCTTTATTTCCATATTCTTATCCTCTCATCATTTTTTTCCTTATCATGGAATATCAGTGACTTTTCCTAATGGAACTGGTACATAAGTGGCTCAGACATATGGTTGGTTGGTTATTGTCCTTTGTGTTCTGGGAGGACCAAAATGACATCTCTATGTCAAAGTCCAAGTACAGTGGTATGTTCAGCTATGGCTGATTAAATCATTATTATCTTTGAAAGCTCTACCATAGGTCTTGCACAAATAATCTACGTGAACATTTGGAATAGAGATGTCTCCAAATTTGCATATCTCACATTTCTTTTAAGTTAATGAATTTTGCTTTGATCATAGAGCACAGCACCTTCTTTGATGTGGACAGATGATGTTGGTGGTCCTGTGCCGGTGTCTCCCATGTCTCACGATCAATTCCAAATTTTTTCAGAGAGACCTTGAGAATATCCTTGTATTGCTTCTTCTAACCTCTCCATGAGCACTTGAAATAGGGAGACTGATTGATTATAGAGTCAGAGGAGTTGTATTTCTGGCAATTAAAATGACATGATCACATAATTTTCATTGGTCTCAGTTTCCTCATCTGTAAAATGAGGAGTTGGATCAAATGGCTTCTGAGGTTCCATGCAGTTTTGCGTTTATGATCCAAAGATCTTAAAGAAAATTTCATGAATCACAGTTCTGGATTAAAATAAAGATATCAGTCTGTAATAAAAAAAAACTGACTTCCTCCTTTCTTGTCCCACAGGCCCTTGAGCCTGGCTCATCTCCTTATTCTTAGTTTTTGCCAAATACAAGTTTTCTTTCCATGCACATTCCCAATCATTGAAACTATTCATCTAATATTTCAACTTTTGACAATGCACAGAATAGATTTTATGAAACAAAATTCCTTTCTCACCCTTTTTTATTTTCCTTCTGAGGCCAAGGAAAACTGAAACATTTTGGTGCCTTCATTTTTATCATTTGGAAATTTTGCCTATATATATAGTGCTCCAAACCCAGTGTTCATGAGGTATATTACATGGACACACACCCATAGACACACATACACACTTATATGTATGTATGGATATATGCTCATACACACATAAAATACATATTACATCACATGT
This sequence comes from Myrmecobius fasciatus, assembly GCA_023553655.1. Lineage (NCBI taxonomy): Eukaryota > Metazoa > Chordata > Mammalia > Dasyuromorphia > Myrmecobiidae > Myrmecobius > Myrmecobius fasciatus. Next base: position 321,322 of record JAJPUD010001192.1, on the reverse strand, counting down.
ATAGATATAAATATATATAGTTCTTTTTTGCTTCCATTTAAGTATTTGCTATCAAGACTTTGCTTTTATACTCATCTATGCATCTCCCCCAAATTCTGTAGAATAAAAGCATTTTGAAAGTTTCATAGCTAGTGGGTAATTTAAATGTGTTATTTAAATGAACTGAATTTATTATATTTTCTCCCTAACTCCACCAGTCTAACACTCTGCCCTTTTTTCCCACCTATTTCATTAAAAAAAATGATATTTTTGCCTTTCCATCATTTTTCTCTGAAGTAAATTCATCAGTTCCAAGCATTTTGTCACATATGGGAACATTGCCTATTGTTCTAGGGAAGCCAAATGTGGGGACTCTCTCAAGAGCTGATCCCATCTGAACTCTTCCCTTAATCTATTGCCATGTTGCCCATTACCTCCTATGCATGTTTAAACCAGATGTCTAGACACAGAATAGAATCTCTCCAAAAATACTTGGGATGAGAATGTTAAATTCCTATTTTGTTGTTTTTCTGATGGTGGTGGTGGTAGTTGCTGCTTTTAAGCCTGACCTAGATGAATTTATTTGTTAGAGGACTTTCTTTGGGCTAACAGACTACTGCAGTGCTAATAAATACACACACACGGAAAACTGCACATGCAGTCTTTTTAAAATAAGTGCCCATTAAAAATAACTATATGATAATTAATGAGGAAGGAAGGTAGTGTATTGTAGACGGTTTGTCAATAATGTAGTTAGGTCATTCATCTGTGGAGCAGTGATATTCACCTCTTCTGCTTTGTTATAAAGCTTTGGGGTTAATATTTAGATTCCTGGTTTAAATAGACTAATGGATAAAATGAGGAAAATGGGGACACCTTATTTTTCAAAGGAGAACATCATGCTCAGTAGACTTCCACAAAATACTATTACTTCTGTTTAGTTCCCTCAGAGAACTGAAGGAGCAGAGATAATAATGAGCAAAAATAAGCATTCAAAGATTCCAGTAACAAGTTCCTTCCTTTGTTCTTTGGCACTGTTACCTGAGCCTAGAATGCACTACCTTCTCATCTCTATCTCAGAAACTCTCATTTTCTTAAAGGCCCCATTCAAGCATCATTTTCTACATTAAGATTTTTCTTACCTCCTTCCTCACATTCCCTGCTAGTGCCCCCAAATTACCTTTTAACTTTTTTGTGTCACTTTGGTATATATCTATACATGTACATGTTGTCTTTCCCATATGAGGGCAAAGAATGTATAATTCTGTCTTTGTATCCCCACAATATCTTGCTCATGGTTCCCTACACATAGTAGATGCTTAAAAAGCTTGATTGATTGATTGCTTTACTTTAAAGCTACTTTTCAGTGCCCTCATACTTCAACATCTCAGTGTCTCTGGAATCTCATCAATATGATTACTCCCTTAAATGATATAGATCTCAACCCATCTAGACTCGCCTATCATGTGTCAGTGCCCCTTAGGTGGCCAGAAAGAGAGAGCCCACTCAAAATTCTGAATATATTTCAACTACATCTCTTGGCATTGCATGGATGCCAAGGCAACATGCAAACAGGCATCAAATATTATTCACTATCATATGAACTTAACTCTCTCCTTATCTTTTTGAAATGTAGAATAAAAACAATTTTAAAAACAAACATTTCCAGCTGGTAGAAACAGTTCCAAAGTGACACAATAGTCAAGCTAATCTTTATCAAAAACCCTGATTTAACAGTCTCTAATATTTTGTTTGTTTGTTTTTGCCATAAAACTTTTGATAAATTAGAAAATTCAACAAGTAGGCATCCTATTTAAAATAGAGGTTGGATACATGGTGGCCAAATATTTCATAGATTAGAAATATTCAGCAGACCAAATTCTTATGGACAATATTTTTGTCAAATATAAGTACCCATAATACCTCAATGGACTTATATTAACAGTTGCATTCATTATTAAGTGGAAAAATATATTAGGCCAAAGGGAATACATCATTTTAAATGAAAAAAAAAACTATAAATAATTGTATTTGTGCTTTCATTTAAAAATATGCCTTCTTTTAATTAGTCATACATCTTGATGAATATCTCCTATACCTGCTATGTCTTTCCGTCAGAGCCTTGTGTATTTCATCGATTAGAAGATGTTAAAAAAAACTACTTTAAATCAAAGCAGTAAAATAAGCATAGTTAGAGAGCTAACATGAGGGTTTTTACTTCATTTACATTCATTACATATTATGAGTTTAATTACCTTCCTCCAATAATACCAAGATGAAGGAGTGATGCTAAAGAAGGCGTCTTTCTATGATGATTTTATTGATTGTGACTGATGGATGGCATCAACATCTCATAGTGAAGAATCATGGTTTTGTTACATCAGGAAAATTAAATTGGGAGAGTTATTTTCTTTCCCAGTGATAGTGGCAGTTAGAATATTTCACCTGTAATGAGATGTGTGCGTTATGTGCCACAGTGAACCACTGCTGAGCCATTAAATATATGTAAATGAAGAGAAACACAAGAGAGCCCGGGCATAATAACGTGCAGAACAGAGAAATGGATCCTGGAAAGTGATTAATTTATTTGATGATGCCTCAAGTGAGGAATTTTAGGTCACAAATGAAGTGACAGAATGACAAATTACCATTTTAAAGAATTTACTGGGCATCATTACTGAACAATTGTCAGGTAGTTTATGGTGGCTGAGAAGATGGTATAAATATAGATCTTTTCCTTATCTGAGATGAATTATTAATCACCTTTTTAAAAATCTTGGTGAGTGATGGTTGGCTGTCTGATTGGAAATAATGTGTTCTACAATTTTAACTAAATTCTAATATGATATGTAACAGGAATCTTTACAATTAAAGTCTCAGTGGAGAGTGGTAGGAGGTTTACAGTCAATTGCAGTTTTAATGTGATAGAAGAGGATGAATTCAGTAGCAGATTTCAATAGATTTCCTTAGGTATATTATCCCTGCTGTGATGTTATTCAAATGTTTACAGTTTATTTTCATTTGAAAAATGACATTCAGATACTTAAATTGTTTTCCTTGGTTTATTAGTTAATGAAAATGAAATTCTAGTAATTACTATATTTTTGCTGCTTGCCACCTTATTTAAAGTGAAGTGACTGGCTTTGTCAGCTGGATTGTAAATGCCGTCTTCCTGCATTTTGTTTCATTTCTGTTTGCTTTATCTATGTCATGTCCCTTCCCTCTCTTTCTATGTCACTGTCGCAATACCAGCACCAATTGGAGTATGGAAGAAAAGGTAGGAATTGGAAATAAAGGCATTCCCTCAAGTTAATTCCTTTGATCTGATAATTAAAGCTCAGAAACGGTGTCATATGTTTGGTATACAGTGATATCATTAACTAAAATTGCCCAAATATGAACTTTGATTTATACAATATATAAATTTTGAAAAGTCTTTCATTTTTGAGGATGTTTCAGAAGACAGAACATATAGGTCAAACTAAATATTAGTAGGATAGAAAATTTTGGGTTCACAACTTGCTGCTAAAAGGTATTTTATTTTAAAAAAGATAGAGTTTTTTGTTTGTTTGGTAGACATTAAAAACTTGAGAGGACATTTATGATAAATTTTCTTTCAAGGTAGACTAATACAAGTTTGGAATTCTTATTTAGAGAAAGTTATTTGGTTACAAGTCCCTTACCTGGAAAATGTGGGGTTTTAAACTCCTTTATGGTTGTTGAAATCATTTATTAATTTTAATTCTTACTCAGTTTCAAAACCTACAAAATACTGAATATACATATACATACATCTGTATTTACCATGCTTTCATGACACCTTACATTTTTGAATGGGAAAGAAATTACAATTTTGAATGGGTATGCCACTTTTTACCTAATTTTACTTTTCTTGCTGATCTTGGTTTGTGATCCTGTTTTTATTATTTTTGTTCTTTTATCAATCATAGATTTAGCATTGGAAAGGATTGTGGAGATTATTTCATCCAACCTTTCATGTTACAGATGAGGAAACTGAGGCCTAAGTTAGTTGCTCAAGATAATAAGTAGTAAAAAGCACTATTCTAACCTAACATTTTACTTTCTGTTTTTACTCCTGCTTCAAATGTCCAGCTTCCTTTTGGGATGCTAAGACTACTAGGGAATTTTAATGGGGTACCATTAATAGTTCAGTGATTCTAGCTTAATGCTACTTGGGATTTCAGAGTGCCTGAAAGGGAGTTTATCAGGTCACATTGAAATCCCTTCACCTTTCTATATCATGAATAAAAGTAACCACATACTCCCAGACCCAGGCATGCAACTCTAAGGAAAAGTCAAACTCCTATATAAAGAATTCACATAGAAGATTATATATGTGTGTGTGTGTGTGCATGTGTGTGTGTATACATGTATATATGTGTACATATATACATATATGTATATATATACATACACATACATAAAGAGAGAGAGAGAGAGAGAGAGAGAGAGAGAGAGAGAGAGAGAGAGAGAACAATCATTACAACCTGATCGGAATTTGAGTTTGTTTATAATAATGCTATGAGAGGTGAGCTGCCCTAGCAGCTGAGAGAGCCTGGGAATGTATCCGAGGGAAGAAAGAGGGCTTGATGTGAAACAAGCTCCAGGGCCACATTTTTAATACTCTTCATCTTCTGCCAATTATCCTCAACTGTCATAAGGTAAAGCAATAAAAGAAATACTGGAAAAATGAACTTAACTACACATAGTATCATAATAGAAAACTCCATTTTTAAAAAGCAACATCTGGTACAGAGAGAGGAAACAAAAGATAACAAAAAATTTCTGAACACTGAAAAGTCAACTTTAAAACTGAAAACAAGAGCATAGAATAATACAATTTCAGTTTGGAAGGGACTTCAAAGGTCATCTAATGTATACCATAACTGAGCAGGAATCCTTATTAACATTTTAGATAAGTGATCATCTTTCCTTTGATATAAAAGCTTCACAGAGAAAGAATCTCTAGTAGTTTCTGAGGAAGTCCAGTCTCTTTCTGCAAGGAAAGTAGTGATTATTGTAGCTACCTGTTACCCCTATTTCTGCTCTCTGAGGATAAGGAGGATTAATCTTATTCAGGGTTTCTTAAACTTTTCCCACTTTCAATCTTTTTTTTTCCACTCAAGAAATGTTTACATGACCCTTGATATGTAGATGTATAAAATAGGCATACAAATCAAAAATTTTCTGCTAATAAATCATAATTTCATGACCTCCAGTTCAGTTATGTGACTCCATATGGGATCATAACACAAAAATTCAAGAAACTTTGGTCTGATTAGCCTTTCCTCCACAAAACAGCTTTTCAAATATGCAGGTATTTAGCATCCTCTTTCCTCACCAGCCTATGTTTCCTGCCTAAGTCCTTTCTTCTTTAGGATAAAAATCTCTATTTCCTTCAACCATTCCTTATTTGGCATAGTTCCTCACCATCCAGTACCTTTCTTTGGACAAAATAACAAATGTTCTTTCTAAAAAGTGGTAATGAGAATTGAACATAAAATATCAATGGACATACATTAGGATTATTATCTTTTCCATCTGGTTGTATATTTCTTAATGTAGTTTCTATTCCCTCCTGCGAAATGGGTATAACACACTTCTATACCTACTTACCTTAAAGAATTGTGGGGCTCAAATGAAAGGTAAAGAATTTTGCTAACTAAAAATATATAATATCCATCTATTACTGTTAATATGAATAGTACTTGCTATTTACAAAATATTTTGGTTACCCTTTACATGCATTATAACCCCTGTTTATTTTGAAGTAGAGCATTCTATTCTTATTTTTAAAATATTTTAAGTGAAATTTTTTAGATCAATAAAATTTCCTCAAGTAGCACCCACTTCTCACACATATAGAAAAAAATTTAAAAGGCAAAACCGGAGAAAATAAGCATAAAAATAATCAGTGCTTCAACAAAATGTGAAAATAAATGTAATGTACACATATGTTGACTTTCTACTTGTATCAATTAGTGGGATAGAAATGTTTTCTCATATTTCTTCTTTTTATTTATGTTTAGTGATATTCTTTGTAATTTTACAATATTCATCTTTGATTTTTTGTAATTATTCCAGGTATGTTTTTATAGTAATTGTATGAATTGTTTTCTTGGCTCTACTTTTTGATTCCACACAATTTTATCTAAATCGATCCAAGCTTTTCCATAGGAATCATTTCTTAGAGTATAGTAATTTTATCTTATGTTCATGTACCATAATTTGTTTAGCCATTCCCTAATCAATGAATATTTTGTTACTAATTCTTTGCTATCACAAAAAGTGCTGTTATAAATATTTTAATGTATATGAAAACTTTCTTCTTATTAATGACCCCCCAAAATTATGAACTTAGTAGTAAATTTTTGGATCAAAGGCCACAAACATTTAAATCTTTTTATCTGCATAATTCTAAGGTTGGACTAATTCACAGCTATGGGCAGCTAGGTGGTACAACGGATAGAATATTGGACAGAGAGTTAGGAGGATCTAAATCGAAATCTGGCCTTACTAATTGTGTGACACTGGGAAAGTCACTGAACCCAGTTTGCCTTAGTTTCCTCATCTGGAATCAACTGAACAACCATAAAAACTCACAGCTCTGCTAATAATGTATTAGCGTGCTTCTCCTCTTACAATCCTTTTAACATAGACTGTTTTCAACATTAATTTTCTTTGCTAATTTACAAAGTATGAAGTAAAAATCTTGGATTTATTTTAATTGCATTTCTCATTATTAGTAACTTGGAACATTCTTCACAGGGTTGTTAGTCATTTGTAGTTTTTTTTTTTTTTTAAGTATTTGTCCAGAAGCTTTTCAATTCCATGTATTCAAAGTTTTCTATTTTATCTCTTGTAATTATATTCATCCCCTTTTTAGCAAAATAAAACAAAACAAAACAAAAAACCCCCTCATACCCATAGCTGTGAGAGGTCTATTAAGTATTTTTCTTCTTATTTTAAAAATGGTATCATCTTTAATATCAAAGTTATGTCATCCATTTGAATATATTGTAAAATATGATGTGAGGAGATAGAGTGTAAGCTTATTTTCTGCCATAAAATTTCAAATTTTCTGATATGTTATCACACAGATAGTTCTTTCTTAAGTAAATTGTTTTCCAACATTGACTTGTTGAATTCTATTGTTTGTTCATCTTTTGTTTAGTTTTTTCCCTATTTGTCTATTTTTAACCTTTATCAGTTAGATTCATTTGATGACTATTTCAAAATATAGTTTGAGATCTAGAAATGGTATATTTCCCCTTAGTTCTGACATCTTCTCATTTCCCTGAATATTTTAAATTTTTAGAAATAATTTTGTTATATTGTATTGAGTTCTGTAAAGTATAATATTAAAGCTATACATTTGTCTTTGGGACTTTTGTTATTTAAAAAAATATATTGGCATAGCCCAGCCATAAGAACTGAATATTTCTACTATGTAAGCTGTTCTTTAAGAACAACTTTGGGACTGCTAGGTGGTGCAGTGGATGGAGCACCAGCCCTGAAGTCAGAAGGACCTGAGTTCAAATTTGGCTTCAGACACTTAACATTTCCTTGCTGTGTGATCCTGGGCAAGTCATTTAACCCCAATTGCTTCAGCCAATATAAAAAAAAAAAAAGAATAACTTTATAATTTAATCTGTAGAAAGCTTTTGGTGCCCTTATATATTTGATCCCCAGGTATTTCATGCATTATGTAGTTATTTAAAATGGAATTTCCCTTTCCATTATTGCCCCTTGGATTTTATTATTTAGAAATAATTTTTGTTTTTTTAGGATTTATGGACACATTGTTAAATGTTTCAATTAGTATCTCTCTTTCTCAGTTTTCTCAGTTGTTATTTTTAAGTATACCATCATGTTGTAAACCAATAAAGATATGATTATCTTCTTTTTACTTTTTTATATATTTAATGCACTGCATTCATTTTGGTCATGAGTCAGTACATTATCTTACAGCAGTTGTTTTCTCTTGAGTTTTCTCAGCACTTTTTACCTAAGGACATGTTTCCTTTTAAATCTTCAGAATTGTTTCAATTTTTCCTAATGTTTCTTTTTGCTTTCTGTCACTTTCAGTAATTAATATGTGGATATTAGAAAGTGACAGTACTTTACATTTATATCTTAGGAAATCTAAGACAAAAAAGGCATCTACCTTTAACCTTGTTAAGTTCACCAATTCTCTCCCCTTCTAAAAAAGCATTTCTAGAAAAGACAGAATAAACATTTAAAGCAAAGAGAAAATAAAGATTCACTGAAAACAGTTGATTTAAACTGATTTCAAAAGATCAGTGGGTAAAAAAGATAGATGTTTAGAAAACAGTGCAGGACTTGAAGATTTGAAGATACAGATTTGAATGCTAATTGAAGTGCTTATTAGCTCTTTGAGCAAATCACAATCTGTGTTTGAGCCTCAGTTTCTCAAATTATAAAATGAAAACTATGTTAACTCATGTTTCACAGAGTTGTTGAGGTATGCTTGAAAGAGCACTGAATTCAAAATCTTAGGACTCAACTTCCAAAGCAGTTCTGCCTTCGGTGGGTGACTTTGGTCTGGGTCTTAGTTTTCTCAACTATAAATTGAAAGGTTTAAACTAAATAGCCTCCAAAATCTTCTAGCTTCTGCTCTATAATCTAAAGAAGAATATAACACAGACATGGGAGAAGAGGAAGCACTGAATTTCTGGATTTATATAATGGATTTGGGACTCTTCCCATGAAGTTGGAACTGGACTTTTGGCTTAGAAAGCAGCTTTCTATGTACACAAGGGGATTTCCAGAATATGCAAATTCTGACAGGAGGGGTGACCGTTAGCAGTCACTTCAATAATAAATGATTCAAGAAAAAGACAGTTATGTGCAACTCCATATCCTCATGTTTGAAAATAAATTTATGGGTTTTGCTGAAATGTGTTGACAGGTAAAGCTTAACTTCAATTGGAATTCCTTCTAAGGCAACACCTGATAATTCTGTTTCATATTTCACTATGATAATATATGTATAGTAACAAACATTTTAATATGTGTGTATATTCATGTTTATACAAATGTATACCCACACATATGTGCTTACATTTGTGCTTAGGTGGATATGCATTTACCTAGAATATGTGGTCATGTCCAATAATACTAATGATAAAAACTAACATTTATATAACATCTATTATATATTACATTATATGTATACATAGCATTATATATATATTTTTTTCATAATTAATATATGAGTTGATCTCACAACCCTGGGAGAAAAGTACTATTATTATTAGATAGAGAAATAGATAATTAAATCTATATGAATAGATAGTAATAACCACCATAGGAAATTTAAACATATCTCTAAAATATTTTATTTTAGGAAACATGGATTAAAATGTTGTTAACTACATATTATATATATATATGTCATTTGGTAAATATTTTAACATGAAATTGTATTAATTTAGCAATGAATAAATAGAACAGAGACTTAGCCTTTGTGGTATGATTATAGGGCAAAGGGCATCAGTTCCACCATTCCCCCTCCTGTGATGCTAAATGACTCCATGAGATTTGTCAAAGATCCAGGATAATTTGCATGCCATGGCACTAACTGCCAGGAGCATGACCAGAGTTGAAAGGAATTTATCCATTCCAACCTAAATATTAAGGGATCCTAGAGAAAGTCCTGGTGAAGAAGGAAGATTATGGTCAAGAAAAAAAAAAAGAAATTTTGAATCTAGACTGGATTTCAGGAAGATGGCAAAAGTTTCTGGCATAACACATACTTTTCCAATTCTACCTCAAAAAACTGTAAAAACTATGCCAAATATAGTAAAAGTAAAACAATTGAAAGAGAAGAAAAGATAAATTGCTGAATGCAAATTGTAAAAATAAAAAGCATAATTAAGAAATCAGCTTTATAATGTGACTGCCATCCTCCTGCCAAACCAGTACTTAGTGGCAGGCTCTTAGAAGTGAGTAACTGTAACATCAACTGAATCCATAAAAATTTGAATCTAATTGTATTGTGAGTGATAGTCTCCAAATACTCTCTTTTATCACCACACAGCCTATCTTGTTATCAACTCCCCCTATCTCCATCTCAATAGTAGATCATACATTAAAGTTTCCTAAATAAAGGCTTTTCACTCAGCACATTGACTATAACAGATTATTACAACAGATTCAAAGACCCTAAGATGTTTTATGGGATTCTTGAACTTGGATACCAGAGACTACATCACTTTTTCATTAATTTCTAATTGAAGAGGTTAGTTCTTCCAATTATGGTTTACAATTTTTTTTTTCTGAGGAAACCATAAACATCACTAGATTACCAAAGGGATCCCTTATCCTGAAAATGTTAAGGACACCTGGGAAACTGGGGGAAAGAAAGCCTGAAACTGCATTTATGTAGGAAGGATTATCATCATTAGGCTTCACAAGCTTCAACTAGTTGAGTCTCTAACAAATGTTCAACTATATTCCTTATCCTCAGAAAAAGGAGCACACTTTAAAAGCTAAGTCTCAAAGTAGGGGGTGGAGCAGAGTGGAGTGACTGAAAAAATGTACAAATAAAGTTAAATTCTAAACTTCTAAACTCCTTGGAGGAAATATAATGAGATAAGATCATTCTGGGATGAAATTTCATTAAGAAATTTATGCATTAACTCAAAAAATGATATTTTAATGGCCACAAGGATTGTGAGAATGATTGAAAGGTGTTATAAAAACATTCAAAGAAAAGGTATGTAGGTAGGTAATTTATTTAACATGTATTAAGCACTTGTTTTATGTCAGGAATAGTGCTAAGGGCTGAGAAAAAATACAAATAAAAGAAAGACAGTATCTATCCTCAATGAGTTTACATTCTGATAGGAAAAGACAACATGTTAAAAAAAAAGCTAGAAAAGCAGGCAAAAGGGGGAAAACATCTGTACTTTTATATGGTGGGTAAATCAAGGAGATTTAAAGGCATATCTATGAGATTAATATATGTTGAGCTTGACTCTGTCCCCAAAATGGAAACCTCAGAAGGATCTCACCAATGGGAGGAGGAAGGCATATGATGAAGGAATGTTCCAGGATGAAGCCCCAAGTGATGACAAATGAAGCATGGGATAAGAAAACCCCTGACTTATTGTGACCAAGACCAGGAAGACTAAGGAGTAGAATAGATGTCCCACAACATAATTTGAGAACCCTTAGGGAAGTAATGAATGTTGAAAAAAATTCAATAATTAAACAGACAGCCAATAGATAAAATGACAGAAAAAATAGAATATATGTGGTGTTTTTGCTTTCCTTCTAACCTTATCATAGCCAGAGAGAAACCTTAAATATCACAACACAAAAATATGGTAGTCAAAGTTTTGTGATACTAGATGAAAAAAAAGAAGAAAAATTCCATCAGTTGGGGAGAAGTGAAGCACATTCTATGGAAGTTCTCTTATATTTATTCAGGATTATTCATCAGTTATGAGAAAGAAAAGAAAGAAAAAAAAACTAGAATGAGACATTGAAAGGAAAAAGAAAATAGATTAAAACTCAGGATATATTAACATGTTGAAAATAAGTAGGAAATGAACTTTTAAAAGAACTTATTATTTTCAAGAATTCCTGTTTGGAAAACTACATCTTGTCAGAGACTTTGGAAGGCAAATGTAAGGACCCATGAAATTTAAGAAAAACAAGTTGAACAGTATTAATATGCTAAGTGATGATTGATGGTTCAGATGAGAAGAAACTATTTTCTCACTGTAGTTAAACCATATTTAAGTGTAAGTAAGGAATAAGGATAAAAAAAACTATGAAATGGGATGTTGGCAGAAAAAAATAAATAGGAGGAAGAATAAAATACTCTATAAAAGAAGCTGGGAGAGAGAAAACTTACTATTTCTTATTGTATGGTATGCTACAGAACTAAGATGTAGAGGTATGAAGGTTGAGAACTCTCACGAATTTCATTTTAATCTGGAGTTGGTGGAATTAATTTTCAAAGTGATAGAACTTCAGTAAATTAAGTAAATTTTACAGCTTGGGCAAAGAAGGGAAAGAGAAGATATAAGTATTACAATAGAAATCAGAGAGAATATAGCTTTAAATGAAAGCTTGGTGAAGAAAGACATTTTAACAGAACTATTTTAATAGGGTTTGACAGGGGGAAAAACAAATTTAATTATGACCATGAATGTGAATAAAATTAGCTAAACTTACAAATAGAGGTAGGTGGTAGAATTGATTAGAAAATAACACCCTACTATTTATTTCTTTATCAGAAACACATTGAAAATATTAGACATCATACAGTTAAAATAAGAAACTAGAGGAAATATGTTATGCCTCAGCAGAACTGAAAAAAAAAGTAGGAGGTATATTAGTTCAAGAGAATCGATAATAAGCCATATTTACCTCCCCATGACAGAATTCTGTATATATTGTCATGTAATCACTAATCAAGTTTATTTCCAATTGTTTTTTTTTCCTATTAACAAAGGATAGATCATTGGGAGTAGGTGTAGCTATTTCTGGAAATTACTGTGATATGAGAAATAATCAATAAAATATGTTTTAAACATTTTGATAAAATGAATATTTAAAAATATAAAATACCTCAAAATTGACAGGAATAGAGTAAATCTTATACAGAATTCTCTTAAATAAAAAAGAATTGTATCTGGGATTTTAATAGGAACTCCAAGCTGAAGGAAATCCTTTCACCAACTCTCTATTGACTATGCCATGTTACTCCCTTATATAGAAGAAAAAATACAGAAAATCATGAATCTAAACAATTTACTCTCAGAGATAAATTGAACAAGCCATAAAAGACCTCCAAAAGAAAATTTTGGAAAGAGAGATCTGCTACATACTGTTAATTCTTCCTTGATCAATTCACTTTAACCTTTTGATGTCTTAAATGAAGACATTAAATTAAAAGGCCTGTAAGGTTTCTTCCAGTTCAGTGTCTCTGATTTCTTGATGATAAATAGCTTTCAGAAAACAGCTGACATTTTATCAGTTTCTCTAGTCACCACAATTTTGCACCATGATGGAACACACACTCTCTATCTCTCTCCCTCTTGAATGAGATGGGAAACTGAGGACTTCTCAGAATAATGATTGTGAGATATTGGTAGAGTTTTTCACTGGGGATCCCGTTGCAGGAAGAGAGATAAATTGTGGCTTTTTAGAATATCAAAGGCAGACCAGAACCTGTCTGGTAGTTGATGATTTGAAAAAGGGTCTGGTTGATATCAAGGGACCTTGAGTGGGCAGGAAGTGCTTTGTTCTGAGATTGGCAGGTCTTGAGGGTGGGCCTCCCTTTTCTTTCCCTATAAGTGTGGGCTCAGGTGAGCAGGGGGGGTGCACTCCTTCCTCTCCTGGCTGTGGCCCAGAGAGGAATGACTGTCCCAGGGAATTTCGCAAAATTCAAATAAACTTCTAATTTTCACTCTGAGAAATCTCTGAGTAATGATTTTGAATCGGGAATCAGATTTTTATCCCACACACTCTCTTTCTGTGTCTGTCTCTCTGTGTTCTGTCTCTGTTTCTGTCTGTCTGTTATGCCAAATAGTCAGTCAGAAAAAGCCTGCAAGCTATCTTTAAGGGAGATCCTTCAGCCAAAGTACTATCATCTCAATGACAAAATGTACTCATGCATCCTGTAAAGATCTCTGTCCAGGGGTGTCAAGAGCAGAAGTCCCCCTTAGGTATCTTTCAGGTGCTCAGAAAATGTTAAGGTGGGTTCCTTCAAAGTCCTAAGGACCAGCAACAGGAAGTGAAACACTGATTAATGTCCATTCAGACCAGGACAGCCCAGGTGCAGGCATTGTGAGGTTTTTTTTTTTTTTTTTTTTTTTTTGCTTGTTTTTGTTTTGTTTTGTTTTGTTTTTTATTTTGTCTTGAAAAAATATGAGATAGTCCTCATATTTTAGTTTTCTAAACCTCAAAGATCTAATGAGGCAAACCCTTGGAGGAGAATCAGTGACCAAGGATAAGATCACATTAAGCTGACCACCTCACTAAAAAGCACAAAGTGCAGAGGATGATCTTGTAATAAAGTCCACAATTCAGGAACTAAAACTAGATAGATGAGTAAGTGGAAAAAAATAAACACCATAAAATTCTCAAACCAAAACAAAAACATGGATTAACATAAAAAAAAATCTAAAAAACCTTCAATAATATGTCAAAAACTTGGCATAGACCTACATCAATCATATACCCTATACCAAAATAAGGTCAAAATGGATACATGCTTTGGGCATAAAGTATAGTACTATAAACAAATTAGGAGGACAAGGGATACTTTGCCTATCAGATCTTTGGAGAAGGGAGAAATTTAAGAACAAAGAAGAACTAGAGAACATTATGAAAAAATAAAATGGACACCGTTAATCACATTAAATTAAAAAGTTTTACACAAAGCTAACAGAAACAAGATTAATAAAAGAAGTACAAAGTTGGGAAAAATCTTTACAACAAGTATTTCTGGCAAAGGTCTCATTTCTAAAATATATAAAGAATTGTGTCAAATATATAAAATATATAAATCGTGTTCTCTTCTTTTTTCTGTTTTTTTTTTAAATCTTTGCCATGTTTTTTTTCCCTTTTGCTCTGATTTTTCTATCGCAATGTGATTCATAAATCAATGCCTGTTAAAAATAAAGAAAAAAAATAAAGAAAAAGAAATAAAGGGCAATATAAAGACAGAAAGAATTTACTGGGTACTTCCTGAAAGAAACTTCAAAATAAAAGTCCTAGAAATGCTGTATCCAAAATTTAGAGTTCCCACATGAAATAAAAAATACTGCAAGCAGTCAGGGGGAAAGAATTTAAACACTAAAGAATTATGGGCAAAATCACATAAGATCCAGCAACATTTACTTTAAATAAGAGAAAGGTTTGGAATCCAAGTTATGAAAAGGCAAAAGAAATAGGCTTACTATTAAGAATCATTTACCTTTCGAATTTGAACACAATCCTATAGTGGAAAAAATAAAATTTTAATAGAATAGAGGATTTATAAACATTTCTACTGATGAGACCAGGGCTGAGTAGGAACTTTTAAATACAAATACAATAGTCAAAAGAAACTTAAATTTCTTAAAAGAAGGTAAATTTATGAGAACTTTTGGAGGAGGAAGGAGCATTAGAATTTTTTTTTTCAGAGAAGAAAAGATACTCAGAAGGGTAACACTGACAAGCAGAGTGGTTTTGACAGCATCTTCTTAAATTTATTTTATGCTTTTTTGAAAAAATAATCAGTACAAAATTAAGATTCACAGTTTCATATAAAATATTTTTTGTTTCATATGGAATTGTTTTTAGAATTTTGGAATTTTAGTTCATAATTTTAAAAACTAAAACAGAAGCACTATAAAATTAGGTATTATGTTTATGTTTCGTGTACGTTTTGTGGAATCATCATATCAAAATCTTACAGATCAAAAGTAGGGAGCTGGCAAGTCATGTAGCAACTGCTATGCAGCTGGAGTATGACAATATTTGCAATATCAAATGACATGAAGGAAGATCTATGGCCTTCATTGGTGAGTCTGATAGTTTATTGATGAAATCTTTATGAAAAAAATATGGACAGAAACAACACAGAATAAGAAAATATGGATGGGTTGTAATTAGCATTGGTGAAGGGACTGTCCATATCACAAAACTGGAGAAACATATGTAGTCAAAATAAATAAAACTTCTAAAACTGCAATATAAAGAACTAAGAGTCTGAATTTAAATATTAAACCCTTTAGTTTTCAACAAGACAGTGAAAACACAAATTTGAATATGTATAAGAACCAAGTCTCTTAACTATAATCTCTACATTGGGCTCATTCATAATCATCAATATCATGAGAAAGAGGCAGGGAATAAACTTCAGGTTACAAAAAGTTAGAACTATGATAATTCCTTGAAAACTGATAATTAGATTTATCTTAGAATGATATTTTGAAAGACAGGGATTTTTCTATATATGTTTTTCTTGCTTCTGTTGACTTTTCAACCTTTTCCCATGAACAAGATTGTAGTTAATAGAGTTCAATATCTTCAAATATATTTTATCATAATAACTTAAATATCATATCAGAGTCCTCTTAACAGAAGCCAATTAAGCCATAAACTTTTATTAGTTAGCTTCTGTTTTTCTGTATGCAAAACATACACTAGATATCACATGCAAATTTAGGCATATAGATGTATATGTATATGTCATTATGTGTCTATATATGTGTATATCTATTTACCTATCTGTATCTTGAAATCACTTAAGGCTATTTTCCCATAGTTTTGGAATATATTGTAAACTATTCTATCAATTTATGGTGAATTTTGAATATGTAAATATGATAATGCTCTGATCTATTGGACACAGATGAAAAGTGTTCTGTCACCTATTCCTAAATAATATGTCAGATATGACTGAATGATCTTGTATGATATGCTTGAACTTTTGTTTAAATAGCTGATAAATGTGAATGTATTTGACAGAAAACATACCCCCTTCCTCCCAAATGAAAACAAACAAACATATTGCTTGTATATTTTATTAAAACACAATCTGATTGTCTTCCTGGAATTGCTGGAGGTAGTCAGAACTTAAAATTGGCATATTGAGCACATTGTTTGAGGTAAATACAATAATTTTTTTATCCAGTAGGCCTTGGTTTCTGACAATAGTAACTTAATTAATGTGTTGATACTTGTATATCTATATCAGTGTTTTTTAATACAATATTTATAGTCTGTATAAAATATGGGACACTATTGACAACTCCTTCAGATGAAAGGAATCATGCTTATGAAGAAAATACACTGGATAGGGAAGGCATTAGTTCAATAAATAAATACATTAAAAATCAAATGAATATTCTAAAAATTATTTAAAATGTTTGTGGGAAATGATATTTTAAAATCTCATAGGAAAGTTAAAAAGGTATAACAAATATTTCAAGTAGTTATAAACAAAGTCTGGTTATTAAGTTTTTCTCAAATTTTATTAAATACTGATATTACTTTAACTTAGTTAAATATTGTGGATATTAAAAAAAATCATGGAGTTTATATACCACTGGAGGCAATAGAATTATGAATAAAAATAAATATAAAATATATTACAATATTTATATGAAGTAATTCTAATAAGCAGAGAACATTGTTAAAAATAAATGTGGTTTTAAGAATTTCTTTTAGAAAAACATGTTTTCTCAAGTAGTGTCTCTTATCTTTTTCATTCTAACTTCAGATGTGTAACAGAATATGGGAATTGCTACATACATTTATAAAGGAGAAAATTAACTCAGAGTGCTTGTGGAAAGTCATTTGGAATTATAATTCAAATCTTTTTTCAAAACCTAGGACATAATAAAGACCAGAATTAGGATAAGATTTTTTTCTAAAGCTTTTTATTTTTAAAACATATGCACGGATAATTTGACCACATTGACCCTGACATAGCTTTGTGTTTCAGATTTTCTCCTCCTTTCCTCCACCCCATCCTCTAGATGGCAAACAATTCAATATATTTTAAACATGTCAAAATATATGTTAAATCCAATATGTATAAACATTTGTGCAATTCTCTTGCTGTACAAGAAAAATCAGATCAAAAAAAGAAAGTAAATGAGTAAGAAAATAAAATGCAAGAGAATAACAACAAAAAGATTCAGAATATGGTGTTGTGATCCACATTCAGTTCCTACTATCCTCTCTCTGGATGTAAATGGCTCTCTTCATCACAAGACAATGGAACTGTTATGAATCATGTCATTGTTGGAAAGAGTCAAGTTCATCAGAATTGATTGTTGCATAATATTAATGTTGTCATTTACAATGATCTCCTGGTTCTCCTCATTTCCCTCAGCATCAGTTCATGCAAGTCTCTCCAGGCCTCTCTGAAATCATCCTGCTGGTCGCTTCTTACAGAACAATAAAATTTCATAACATTCGTATACCATAATTTATTCAGCCATTCTCCAATTGAAGGGCTGTCACAAACATTTTTGCACATGTGGGGCCCTTTCCTTCCTTTAAGATTTCTTTAGGATAAAAGCCCATCAGAAACACTGATGGGTCAAAGGATATGCACAGTTTGATAACCTTTTGAACACAATTTCAAATTGCTCTCCAGAATTACTGGATCCATTCACAACTCTTCCAACAATGTATCAGTGTTCCAATTTTCTTACATCCCTTCCAATATTTGTCCTTGTCTTTTCCTATCATCTTAGCCAATCTGAAAGGTGTGTAGTAGTATCTCAGAGTTGTCTTAATTTGCATTTCTTTGATCAATAGTAATTTAGAGCACCTTTTCATAGGATTAGAAATGGTTTTAATTTCTTCATTTGATAACTTTCTGTTCATATCCTTTGACCATTTATTGATTGGAGAACGGCTTAGATCCTTATAAATTTGAGTCAATTCTCTATATATTTTAAAAGTGAGGCCTTTATCAGAATCCTTGAATATAAAAAATATTTACCCAATTTATTGCCTCCCTCTTCATCTTGTCTGCATTAGTTTTGTTTGCACAAAAACTTATTAACTTAACTTAGTCAAAATTATCTATCTGGTGTTCAATTAAGAGTTCCAATTCTTCTTTGAATACAAATTCTTTCCTTCTCCACAGGTCTGAGAGGTAAACTATCCTATGTTCCTCTAATTTGCTTACAATATCACTCTTTATGTCTAAATCATGAACCCATTTAGATCTTATCTTGGTATGTGGTGTTAGGTGTGGGTCGAGGCCTAATTTCTTCCATATTAGTTTCCAATTTTTCCAGCAGTTTTTATCAAATAATGAGTTTTTATCCCAAAAGCTGGGGTCTTTGGGTTTATCAAACAATAAATTGCTATAGTTATTACCTATTTTATCCTGTGATCCTAATCTCTTCCTTTGATCTACTACTCTATTTCTTAGCCAGCACCAAATGGTTTGATAAAACCACTGTTTTATAATGTAGTTTTAGGTCTGGCAGGACTAGGCCACTTTCATTAGCATTTTTTTTTCATTAATTCCTTTGAAATTCTTGACCTTTTGTTCTTCCAGATGAATTTTGTTACTATTTTTTGCTAGATCTGTAAAATAATTTTTGGGGGGTTTGATTGGTATGGAACAAAACAAATAGATTAATTTAGGTAGCATTATAATTTTTATTATATTCTCTCTTTCAGGAGGTGTTCATTGAATTCTTTCAATGGCTATTTTACCTTCTACATCTAAAATATCAGGGCAGTTTTCTCTTATGATTTCATGTAAGATAGTGTCTAGGTTCTTTTTTTCATCATGGCTTTCAGGATTGTCTCTCCTAGATCTATTTTCCAGGTCAGATGTTTTTCCTAGGAGATTTTCATATTTTCTTTAATTTTTTTCATTTTTTCTTTTTGTTTGACTGATTCTCAAAGTATTATTGAATCATTACTTCCATTTATTCAGTTTTAATTTTTAGTGTATTATTTTCTTCAGTTACTTTTTTTAGCTCCTTTTGTAATTGGCCAATTGAATTTTTTGGTTCATTGCATTCTTTTTCCGTTTCACTAATTTTATTTTTCAGCGAATTGGTGTCTTTTTCATCTCTTTTGTAGGGCATTATATGTTTTTTCCATTCCTTCTTGCAATGATCTCATTTCATTTCCCCATTTTTCTTCTAACTCTCTTTTAAGATTCTTTATGCAATCTTTGAAGGAAGCCTTGTGAAATAGGGACCAACTTATGTCTCCCTTTGAAGATTCATGTGAAGTTGCTTTACCTTCAGAAACCTCAGGATCTGAGGTCTGCTCTTCTCTCTCTCCACAGAAGCTGTCTATGGTGAGAGTTCTTTTTTGTTTTTTTATTAACTTTTAAGGCTTGAGGTCTGTTTAATGCAAAGGAGCAACAGCTGCTTTAATTTGCCCTGGGGCAGTTCTGCTGATTGATTTATGGTGCTGGGTAAAGGGGCTGGGTAGCATTCTTCCTGGGCTTAGTGGTTTACAATTTGCCTTTTACAAAAGGCAAATCTGCCAAACCACCTGCTTGCAAGCAGGATAGAGTAGCCTAAGAGGCTCACAGAGGATTCCCAGGTGCTTGGAAATGCAAAGCTCTGAATTCCAGCCCCAGCTTCTTGCCCAGGCCTCCCTGTGCTGCAGGGAGTCCCCCTGCCCATTTGAAACAGACCTGTTCTGAAGTTCTTCCAATGTATCTTCCTTCTGGGGAATGTGTTGTACTCCAAATATCTGTGGGTTCTTTGATTCCAAAATCACTTTAGAGGCTTAATCTGATATTGGTTTGAGAGAAAGTCAGAGGAGGTCACAGAGTCATGTATGCTCTCCATCATCTTGGCTCTGTGCCCATCTAGTATAAGAATTGAAAAGATTTGCCTTCTGATTGTTTTGTTCAAACATTTCAATTCTGTCTGATCCTCTGTAACCCCATTTTTTGTTTGTTTTTGCAATGGAACTGGAGTAGCCATTTCCTTCTTCACCTCATTTTATAGAATCTACAGAATGAGTGTAATCCTTCTTTCATATGATAGCTTTTCACTACTTGAAGACAAGGATCTTGAGCACTGCCTTCTTTTTTCTAACTTGTCTTCTCTTCTCCCACTATAGTCTTCATTTGCTTACCTCATTAACTCCCAGAATTTGATCTTTCTTTTTCCTTCCTTCCTTCCTTCCTTCCTTCCTTCCTTCCTTCCTTCCTTCCGCAATTGGGATTAAATGACTTGCCAAGGTCACACAGCTAGGAAGTGTTAAGTGTCTGAGGCCAGACACTTTTTGAACTTAGGTCCTCCTGACTTCAGAACTGGTGCTCTATCTACTGCGCCACCTAGCTGCTCCTTCAGGTACTTTCTATGGCTGTCTCTTCTGGCTGGAATGTTTTATCTTATCATTATTTCCCGAATTTTCTGACTTCCTTCAAGTTATTAGCTGAAGGTTTCTACAGGAATCCTTTCTCAATCTCTTAATTCTGGTGCTGTTTGTTAACTGTTTTCTATTTATTCTGTATAAAGATTGTTTATAAATATTTGTTTGTTTATTATCTCTTTACTAGAATATGATTTCTTTAAGAATTTTCTTTTGCCTTTCTTTGTATCTCTATTACTAAGCACAGTGCCTGGCACTGCTAAATGTTTATTGACTGAATAAACACCTCTAATTCCTTCAAGTGAACCTCTGTAAAATGTTTTGTTCCAATTACTAATTTTGGTCATAGATCCAAGGTAATTTGGATATTGTTGCTGTATTCCTGTAGTTGTAATACAACAAAAAACAATCTACAAATGTTGTTATAGCTCTTAATTCACTATGGCAAATTTGGTTATGTTTGTACTTGTTAAAAGATTTAATGATAAGGTCATGATGAAAGTTGTTTGAAAAGGGATTCTGAATTACATTCAAATTAGATAGCTCTAATGTCCACAATATTAGTTTATGGTAGTTTTCAGGAATACAACCTTAAACAACTAACCTAAAGCTGGTTCTAGAAAATATTCATTATAACTGGGATCCATCAGTGAAATAGATTAGGTACACAAGAATCAAAAATAAATACCATAGTAATCTAGTGTTTGATAAATCTAAAGACCCAGCTTTTGGGACAAAAACTCACTATTTGATAAAAATTGCTGAGGACACCAAAAAACGTAGTATGGCAGAAACTACATATTGATTAATGTCTTATCCTGTATACCAAAATAAGATCAAAATGGGTACATGATTTAACATAAAGAGTTATATCATAAGCAAGTTAGGAAAATAAGTAATACTTTGCCTGTCAGATTTATGGAGAAGAAGAATTCATGATCAATTAAGAGATAGAATTGCTAGATCTAAAATGGACAATTTTCAATACATAAAATTTGAAAGTTTTTGTACAAATAAAATTGACACAACCAAGATTAGAAGGAAAGTAGAAAGCTGGGGAACAATTTTTAAAATCAGTGTCTCTGATAAAGGTCTCATTTATCATGTATAAAGATAAATGATTTAAATTTATAAGAATACTAGCCATTCACCAATTGATAAATGGTCAAAAGTTATGAAAGGTGGTTTTTAGATGAAGGAATCAAAGTTATCTATAGTCATATAAATATGCTCTATTTGCTACTGATTAGAGAAATATAAATTAAAACAACTCTGAGGTACCACTTCATTCCTATCAAATTTACTAATGTGACAGAAAAGTAAAATAAAAATGTTGAAGGGAACATGGGAAAATTGGGACATTAATGTATTGTTGGTGCAGTGGTGAACTGATTGAACCAATGTGGAGAGCAATTTAGAACTATGCCCCAAATGCAATCAAACTGTACAAATTCTTTGATCCTGTAAAATCACTACTAGGTTTGTATCTCAAAGAGACAAATGGGGTGAGGGGAGGGAACAGATTGAATTGTACAAAAATAGCATCTTTTTTTGTTGGCAAACAATTGGAAATTTAAGGGATGCTCATTAATTGGGGAAGAGCTAAACAAGTTGTTGTATGTGACTGTAATGGAATGTTACTGTGTAACAATAACAATGAGAAAGTTGATTTCAGAAAAACTTGAAAAGACTTGTATGAACTGATGCAAAGTGAAGTAGAAGAACCACGAAGACATTATACACAGTAACAGCAAAATTGGGTCATGATCAACCATGACAGATTTAGCTATTTCTAACAAAACAATGATGTAAAACAATTCTAAAGGACTCATGATGAAAACTATTATCCACTTTCAGAGAAAGAACTGATGGAGTTTGGGTGCAAATTGAAGAATACTATTTTTCATATTTTGTATTTTTTTTCCTTTGGGCCTATGTCTTCTTTTACATCAGGACTAATTGATAATATGTTTTGTGTGACTGAACATGTATAACTTTAACCAAGTTGTCTCCAGAGAGGAAGAAGGTGAAGGAAAAAGAGAGAATTTGAAACTAAAACTCAAATTAAAAAAAAAAAGAATGTTAAAAATTATCTTTATATGTAACTATGGGAAAATAAAATATTTTTAAAAAGGGAACCATATTGATCATAGATTTTGGAATCCTTTTGTGCTTAAGATAGTGTTTGGTTTTATTCTAAATGGGAGCAGTGGGGTAAGGAGTTGAGACAAGTTGATGACATTAGTCCAAGTTGTTTCTTTCTCAATGTGAAGCACAAATCTTAGGGACTCTAACAAACATTCCTGCTTCAAAATCCTTCACACTTCCAGTGACAGGTATTCTGGAACAGAATATAAGGTCTATGTTTGTTAGTTTCTAAAAATATCCTAGGTCCTGCTTTGTCCTGAAAACCCAGATACATTCTACTCCCTACTGACATGAATCTATAGTTGTATAGTACTCTTTCATTCCAAATATGTGGGCTAATTTCCTTAAATATTCTGACTACCAGGACATTTTTATTATTCCTGGAAATGCACAATGATTTGCTGAGAGACTCAATGCCTCCTTACATAATATCCCTTATTCACTAAGGATAGAAAGGGATATCCACACCCTGGCGGCTCTGTGATTTGTCTTTGCTGCTATTTCAAGATGAGGTTGGGGGAGAAAAACAAAATAAGAAAATAGATAGCACCACCATTTTTTTCACTTAAAAGTTGTAGACTTACAGAGCGAGAATGGGCTTTAGATCTACTGAAACCTGAGTGGAGAGAGTTCCATAGTCCAAATCCTACTTTAGATATTGACAATTTATGTGGCTTTAGGTAAGTCACTAAACCTCTAAAATGAACATAATAATAGCATCTTGCAGGATTATTGTGGTGATAAAATACGATAATTATTTGTAAAAACAAAATCAATAGTTTAAGCATTAAACTTCTACATAACCATATATATGCATAATAATAATAATAGTTATTGTTAGCTATTATTTCAATCCTATGTAAGATGAAAGAATAGAGTGATGCTGGGAGAGTCATCTATGAGCTTCAACTTTCTTATATATAAAATGAAGAGACTACATGAAATGATCTCTGAAGCTGCTCATATTGATCTGATTAGCTACAATTGGACACACTATAACCTGACTCTAACATAGTGATATCATTTTGGTTCTCTTTGAAGAGGAGAACAACAGCAACAACAATAAAGTATGAAATGTTAAACAAAACTTAAGATTAATCTAAATTCCAAACATATAAGACACCAAATGTCCACATCATTGAATTTATTAACAAGGGCTGAAAAGAACTGGTAGTGAAGGAAGGGAATATGAGAAAGATTTTGCAATAAGGCCAAGAGTTCTACACTAAGTTGGAACTTGTTGAAAATTTCTTTCTTCTTTATTCTGTATTAATTGGGCTTCAATGTGAGAATATACAGTATACCATCAACCATGTGACTTATGACAAGTTTATTATTATATGTAAACTATATTTCAGTGTGCAAATAGAAAAATAAAATGTTTGATGCAACTAAACACATTTTCCATAAGCAAAGAGTAGCAAAAAGAGGGTAGATATTCATCTGAATATGTGGGAGAGAAAAGGAGAGGGGAAAAATTAACACGGAGAAAATGTGATGGGAAAAAAGGGCTTGTATTCTAATTCTTTTTGCTAATTTTCAATCCAACTTCTCATTCCATTCTGTGTTCCCTTTCATTCCTTGCTTCTTTGCTATTAATGGTTTACATGACAACTGAATAGCCCATACAGTCCTACACAGTAGCTTCGAAGTCCAGTACTCAGTGCTTAGCATATCACAAATGGTAAAACAACAGCAACAGCAACAGCAACAACAACAACAACAACAACAACAACAAACAAAGCAAAATAAAATAAAACAAAAACACCTATTGGCTGACTCTTGGTAAGAAAAAAAAAAAGCTGCAGTATATTTGTCTGCTTGGACATTGAATACTTAGAATCTTCTTTGAGACAGGCATGGGTTCAACTCCAGCTCCACCTTCATTTGATAAATTATATGTTAAAGAGTATAACTCTACTACTTTTTATTTTATTTGCACAAATTACCTGATCTAGAACAAATGAAATGTTAATTGAATGCTTACTCTGTGCCACATGTTGTGTTAATCACTGGAGATATAAAGAGAGGCAAAAATCATGGTTCCTTCCTTCAAGAGGCTCACATTCTGATAGGAAAAACTATATACAAATAATGTGTATTTAAATAATAAACAGGATAAATGGATGGTATAATAGAGGGAACACTTTAGCTGTGGTATAGATTGGGAAAGGTCTTGTGAAAAAGGTAAAATCTGAATTGAGTCTTGAAGGAAGCCTGGGAAGCCAGAAGGCAAAAGTGAAGAAGCATTCCAAGCATGGGGAATAGAGCCAGTAAATATCCATAGGAAAAAAGGACCACAGAACCAAGAGAGGAATATCCTGTGCAAGGAAAAGTAAGGCCAGTATCACTGGATTGTAGTGTACTTGGAGGGGAATAAGAGGTAGTAAGATGTAGGAAAAAGTCAGATTGTGAAGGGCTTCAAAAGACTGAGGATTTTATATTTGATATTAGAAGTAAGGGGAAGTAGATGGTTCCTATTAGGTCATAATTAGTGAGGATAATGAATCCCCTTAAATAGTTTCATTATTCAAATGCACAGTGATATTATTTTTAATGTTAAGATTATATTTGAAATATGCATAGCACAGTACCTGGCACATAGTAAGCATTATATATAATTGCTAGGTATTATTAATTTGTTTATTATTATATTAATATTTTACATAATTATAACTGCGAATTCAGATATATGCAAGGGGATTCATTATTCCCACCCAGAACTATTGAGATGTACTGTTAATGGTTTTGAAATATTTTAGTTTTCTTATTGGAATAGAATATGTCCCTTCCTGAAAAAAGTCCATGTCAGAGTTCCTTGACATACTTAAATGGATTGGTAAGAGAAAAAGGTTGAAAAGAGGAAAAGTTAGGATTCTTTATAAAAAGCTAAAAGAGTCATATGCCAAATAAACATCATGAACAAATTATAAGTGTAAATATGACAAATCAATGAGAAAGTTGTCCTCAGGTTTGAGTTGTTGCAAGTCTAAGTAGCAAAAGCAGCTGAGGTTTTCATGCATCACGCTACCCAGAATTCCAAAATTTAGTTTTCACTACACATGAAAGCAATTTGGAAATGAGCATATATATTTGGTAAATCAGTGCCATAGAGCACAGATGTAAATAATCCTATTTCTAATTACTTAAAAAGTTTATATATTGTGATCTGGAAACAAGAAGGAAGTAAAAGCCATCTTTCAGTCTTCAAATACTCTAGCTATTTGGAATCAAAATAGAGCTTATCTAAATTAATTTGATTAACAACAAAGTGATATATAAACATCTAGACTTATGGGTTTTGATTTGTTAGGCATTGAATCAACAGGTCACACTTGATAGTCCTAGATTTTGAATGAGAAAGATATAAGTTCAAATCCCACCTTCCAAAGTTATCAGTCTTATGGGTTTGTCACTGAAGGTCAGGTTATTCATCTATCAAATGGGCTTAATAATACCAGTAGTTATTTCATTTGAATTGCTGTAAATTTGCAAATGTTAATTATTGTAATTAATTATTTCATATAAATTATTAATATTATTATTTTAAACAACAGAAGGCTGATGTGAGTTCTTAAACAGGAAAATAATAAATTAAAAAATACAGTTGGAAATGGATCCTTCCTTCACAGAATTCATACTATTTTTCAAGTCACTTGATTTTAAATGTAATTTCAAGTATTTCATAAAATCCTTAGCTTCATGAAAAACAAATGAATAAAAATAATGTGTTTACAAATAGAAAAAAAGTATAACAGCTCCTTTCCCCAAGTTTCTGGAACTCTAATAGGAAGAGACAATAGCTAGAATAGATTTCAGCTGCAAGGTGAAAAACTTCTATGACCCTCAGGGCTGAGGAACAAAACAAATAACAATATATCTTCTTTTATGTCATTTCCATTCCTGATGTTGAGCCCTTTGAAAGAGTCAGGGTGACACTTGGTCCTGTGGTTCTTCACCTATTTCATTCTTATAGAACACCAATATTTGGCAGCTATTGTTAGAATGCAGCCTACAGTTGTCAAAGTGGTAAAAGCTAATCTTGGGAGGAAAGAGAGCTTGATGAAATATGGTAATAACCTCATAAAAGAATAAAACCCCCCACCACACTCTATTCCATTCTGACACAATAAGCATTGCATTTGGTTGTTGTATTACCATTCTTTTACATGCAACTACAGATGACTAAATTGGTATCATCTATAACAGTACTTGTAATTTTACAAGCTTCCAACATGAAGTTATTTTTGTGTTTAAAGGCACGTAGAGGAGAGGAAAATGGCATGGTCTGTGGTACTGCAAATAGAAGTGCTCAAATCGTGGTCTCCCTCCACTTGTCTTTCATCCCTGCACTGCCATAATAATGAGGAAAAGGGGATAATGGCTTAAGGAAAAAGTGCTGGATTAAGTGAGACAGTAAATTAGACATTTATCTCTCACCATTGGAAGCCTCTTTCCAGTTCCATCTTAGGTCTCAGCTGAGCTCTAGTTAAAAGTAAACCACCTCATATTTCACAAAGCCAGCCCACCCCACAGGACTCTGCACATAGGCACTCACTCTAAATTACCAGATTGCCCAGGAGGCCCTGGTCCCTGGAAGGTCAGAATTAGGAGTGCTAGCAAGGAAAATCCAGTGATCTGGCATGCCTGCTTATCAATTTATTTCTTAACTTGAAGATACAAATAATATTTTGATTTCTCAAAATATTCCAGCAAAAATAGATAGATAGACAGATCTTTATTATTTTTGCTGGACCATATTTCATTTGTCTATCTACAAGAGATATATTATATGTTATATATACATATACATACATGCACAGACATGTAGATACATATACACACATATGTATATATGCCAATATGTATAAATATGTAGGTGTGCATACAGATAATAAACATAGATATAGTTTTGTTAGTTCTTCTCTTTCATTTTTCATTAGAACATTCTGGGAAGTTAAAATAATTGTATCTCCAGACTAAAAAATAAACTGATAATCAGGAATATTGGATCCTTGGACTTTTCTTTGTAACACTCCTTACAGATTCTTATCATCTATCTATCTATCTATCTATCCTCTATATATTTCTATCTTTAAAAAGTAGTTTGAAATTTTTTAGTCATGCCTGAAGATATTGTGCTGAAGTATTATTGGTAATTATTAAAGATTATAGTAGGTATTAATTCTTCTTTTAGTTAAAATCTTACTAATTTTCTATGGGCAAGTTTCTCCTTTTTACCTAGGTTCTATCAAGTGAATTATTAGGTATATGATGTAATCTCACAAACTTTCCATTCTTCCTTTTCACTTACCCTACACTCTCTCTCTCTCTCTCTCTCTCTCTCTCTCTCTCTCTCTCTCTCTCTCTCTCTCTCTCTCTCTCTTTCTCTCTCTCTCTTTCTCTCTCTCTCTCTCTCTCTCTCTCTCTCTCACACACACACACACACACACACACACACACACAAATACGTACACATACACATGTGCATGTAAGCATATGCACATCTGCCTCCTACAAAATATAGAAAAAAAAATCAGTGTCAAAACTTAAACAGTTTAGCTGAGCAAGCTGAAAAAGTTTGGGAATTTCTTTTGATAAATAGTTGTCAATTTTTTTTTTTTAGTCTCAGTAATCCTATATACTCTTAAAAACTATTGAGACTTTAAAGAGATTTTGTATATCTGGGTTATATCTATCTACATTTGCCAAATTAGAAATTAAAAGAATTTTTAAAATATTTGGTAATCAATTTAAAATAGTAAATCCATTACATTAATGTATTTATGAAAAATATTTTCCAGAACAAGAAGGTGAGAAGAGTGGCATTGTTTTACATAATTTTGCAAATTTTTTAAACATCTGTCTTAATAGAAGACATTTATCTCTTATTTGCTTCTACATTCAATCTGTTGTAATATGTTGTTTTGGAAAATTTTCTGGCCTCACACAGATCTGTAGCTGGAAAAGGAAACAGCATTTTAATAGGTGAATAATATCAGTATCATTAACAAAATTGTTTTATTTTATAGATTTTCTTAAAGAATTTTAGGGACTTGCATGGGTCATTAGACCATATTCTAAGAAAGATAACCTTTTTTAGCACTTATTAATTTTTTTGCTTATGTAGCACATTTAATATATTTTTTCATTTGAATTTTGTAAAAAATTCTGAAGTACTATGAATATTTTTATCCCCATTTTGCAGATGGGGAAACTATAAAACTTAAAGAGGTTGAATGGCTTGTTCATTCAGGGTCTAAATGTCAAGAAGTAGGAACACTAGGATTTGAACTAGACCAAGTCTTTCTGATGCAACATGCCAACCACTGCACTATAAACATATCAATAAAAAAAGTAACTGGCTTCTATGACAAAATACCAGCCAAGCTAGTCAAATCCTAGCTGTTTGGCAACACTGTTAATATGAGGAATTGGGATGAGGAATGGCTGTTGCCATTGTGTGTGTGTGTGTGTGTGTGTGTGTGTATACATTAATAAATGTTTAAATTTAATAGGTTCACTTTGAAATCCAATATATTTTATATTATACATTAAAGGTATTAACCTGAGAATAATTCATAAGCTTCAACATACTGATAGAGGAGTCTGTTATATGAAAAACATGTGAGAACTCCTGAAGAATTAACTCAACTATTGGTTTTATAACTTGAGATTTTGTTCTGGTGGCCTACAAGTAAATATATTACTAGAGGGACTGAGTTATATAAATCTAGGCATCTTCTTATAAGTCAAAATTTTCAGTCTTTGTTTTATTTGTTCACCTCTGTGAGAGTCAGATATAGCCTATGGACTCCTCAGAATATTTTGGGAAAAAATAGTATTTTTTTCCAATTACATATAAAGACAATTTTTGACTTTAATTTTTACAATATTTTTGACTGCCATATTTGTTATCATATGTTATCATAATAACTTTCTATGATCAAATTCTTTTGTTGTTTTTTGTTCATCTTTTTCCTTTCTTTTAAATTTGAAACTTTGCTCCCAAGTTGGAAAGGAATCTGTCTTAGGTTTCTTGCATCAAGGGCTATAAGGTCTGACTTTAACTAGTGCTGCTCTGATGTTTCCCTGAGGCTCATGGGGGTCCCTCATATCTGGCGCTGTGCTGAGTGGGTGAGAATAAAGGTGGTTGATGCTACTGGAGGCTGTAGGAGTGTGGAGGCTTGCCTGGTGCTGAATCAGGGTCCTAGTATTGGTGTCTGGAGTGTGCTAAGGCTTGTGGAGCATTTTTGCATTTTTCCAGGACTACAACAAAACAGGTGGAGATCTGGCTGCTTGAGGTTGCCTATTTGCCTGAAGCCATGTTGAATTATTGTCATTTTCTGAGCTAGAGTTAGCCCATTGCCTTGGTTTTGCTGATACACCTCAGGGCCCTGGTGTTGTTGTTTATTCCACTGCGCTGAGGTTCAGGATCTCCTACTGGTTTACTGAGGTGGGATTTGTTGTTGGTTTACTGGGAGGCTTCTTGTCCTGTATTGTATTCCTTTTTCACCTGAGTGAGACAGATCTTTCCCATTGATCTTCAAAGTTTTGACTAAGAGTCAAAAGATTGTTTTGCCCCATTTTTTTGCTGATCCTGTTATTACAGAATTTGTTTTGGGGTTTCTATTTTATGATTGTGTGGAGGTGACTATGGGAGACTTACAGTGATTTACTGCTTACTCTACCGTTCTGGATCTCAGAAGTCCAATTATTTAATATTTAGTAATTTAGTAATATTTAAACCCTATTGATAGTAATAGTATTTACTAGTTTACTTTTAGATAGTTCTTTTTTAGCTACAATGCACTTGACATGGGCTATTTCATCTTACCTACCCACAAACCTTAACAAGTGGAGAGTAGATTTTTTTCCACAGATGAAGAGACTGAGGGTCAGTGAATTTAAGTGAATTACTCAGATTTTCAAAAGTTTGTAACTAGTTGAGCTGGGTCTGAAACTTCTACCTTCAAATACCAAATTTAATGAGTTTCCTAACATATTATGTTGCCTCTGGGAGGTATAACAACAACAAAAATAACAACAACAACAACATCACTATTGGTGCTGCTACTTTACTTATGATGATAATGATGCTGACATTAATGAAGAGAGTGATAAAACATTTCAGCAGTCAACCTTCTGGTCTCTATTCCTTCCATATGGTACCATAATATTTGGAGTGGGCAATGGAATAGCTAGTGATAGTAGTCTTGGCAATCCAATAAATGTGTTGACAGCTCATTCATGCAAAACTTTATTGACAGAGCCTGGAAAAGAATGTGTGAGACAATAGGAGAGATTATTATTGCCTTTACAAAAGACCAGTCTCACACCATTGACATTGGCTATACAATGGATAAGCACTTCAAGAAATTCAATAATCAACCAAGATCACCATGGCATAGCAGTTCTTAGGGTTTTTTCAGATATGAACAGCCATTTAAGTGGAATTGTCCTAAGGTGCATAGAAAATGGAAAAATATGAATAGAAATAGAAAAGGAAAATATATGTAGGGAAATAGAAAATGGAAATATATTTATATACATATGTGTACAGACATACATATGTGTGCATGTGAAAAGTCATGGACTTAAGGTGTACCATCATGAAGCACAACCTATTAACTTGAATAAATATGAATTCCTCTGTAATTTGGGTTAAACAAACACACACCCTTGCTGACTATGGATTAGAAGATGTAAATAAAAGTTGAAACAAAGAAAGGCACATAAAGAGTTAATACTGAAGTAATTGAATAACATTAAGGTA
Organism: Myrmecobius fasciatus; assembly: GCA_023553655.1. NCBI lineage: Eukaryota > Metazoa > Chordata > Mammalia > Dasyuromorphia > Myrmecobiidae > Myrmecobius > Myrmecobius fasciatus. Next base: position 289,551 of record JAJPUD010001192.1, on the reverse strand, counting down.
AAAAGATAGAGTACTTAAAGAAAACCATTTCGGTGCCACTATATTTTCTATGTTACTATGAATAAAAGTTCTCAGGACTTCATCTTCCATGATGCCTGGTCAAGGATATTCATTGGAAGAATTCTCCAGATAAGGAATAGCAATATCTAATTTCCAATCAGTGGTATGACCAGGCAAGGATTCTGAACACAAGAAAGTGTTCTGAAGAATACAGGTAGTCAGAGATTTCCATGTGCAGGACAAACTGTCTCAATCCTTCAAAGTACCTTTAGCATATTTTGCACAGTGACTATTCAGCCAGAACATACTTATGCAAGTAAAATGGCAATTCAATGACATCACTTCAAAACATTTTTGGGATATCCTCCAATATAATTTACTTCATCAATAAACAATATGTCATATTGGTGCACAACAACAGAGCAATGGGAAAATGATTTTCACTGGACAAACTCACTATCAAATTGCAACTTAGACTTCGAGAAAACACAGTATAAAATGATTATCCAATTAATCAATGACCAAGGGATATGAACAAGTATCTATAATCATATAAAACATGCTTTAAATAACTATTTTTGAAAGAAATGCAAGTTAAAATAAATCTGTGGTACCACCTCATACTTATCAGATTAGCTAATATGACAGAAAAGGAAAATGATAAATGTTGGAGATGTAGGAAAAGTAGAATACTTTGTTGGAGGAATTATGAACTGACCCAACCATTCTGGATAGCAATTTGGAATTATGTCCAAAGGGCAACAAAACTTTGCATACTGTTTTTACTTTTGTGTGTGTGTGGTTTTTCCCTTTTGTTCTGATTTTTCTTTCACAGTATGACTAATGTGAAAATATGTTTGACATCATGGTACACGTACAACCTATTTCAGATTATTTGTTGTCTTGGGGAAGGGAAGAGAACAGAGAATGCAAACAAATTGGAACCCAAAATCTTATAAAAAATGAATGTTGAAAACTATCTTTACACATAATTGGAAAAAATAAAATACTATTAAATAGAAGCAAAAGCACTACATCTTCAATGTGTTCCAACAGAGTGGAGCCTATGGATTTAAACAAGTTGCCAAATGTACTGTGAGGGATAATATGAACTGCTGTAAGCAGTTTACACCTTGAAATAAAAATGGAGCAGGTCAGTCTTAGAGTAATTAGCTTTAGATAGATGTAATCAGCCTTAATCAATCCATAATCATCCAAGATGAGTGCTTCCCAAATGTAATTGGGCTCCAAAAATGTCAGAAGACTTTGACTCTAAAGTCCCTTATTTATTTTCTGAGGTTCAGTGTGACTGGTTTGAACAATTACTTATGCAAACCATAACCTAAACTTTCATTTTTATTTAAATCAGGATCTAACTAGTCCAAATAGTCTCTATTACTAAGCTATAGAACAATCACCCATCTAATATCAGAAGAATTTAATTGAAACCTTAAAGTACTATAAAAAAGAAGAGAGGCTCAAACAAAGAACTCCTGCTCCCTTTCCATCCAAATGAATAAAAACTCTTTAAAATTTATAATCAGTTTCTCAACTCCAAGTTTCCCAGCATATTGGAAGCACATAGTCATTTCAATATAGGATCTTCTGCCTGAATAAATTCTATGGAACACTCCTCTTAGAAGCCTATGGTGGAGGGAGCAAATCACCGTAAATCCTCCCATATTCACCTCTGGGCTGAAATAGAGATAAAATAGTACCCCAAGACAGATCCTGGATGTGCAGAATTAGGAAGGAGACAGTTACAGTTTGAAAGCATTTTTAGCCTAGGAAACTTGGAGAATCAGCAGGAGGGGTCCCTCTAAATTCAATAAAGGGGGAAAGGGAGGACTCAATCTAAAAGAAGAAGCTCCCCAGTGACCTGGCAGCAAGCCTCACTGCTGCAAAACAATAAGAGATCCTGAGCCCCAGGGTGGTGTAACAGACAAATACTCATAGCAGAACAATATCCCATATTTCCTGGCAAAGTCAGGGGAGCCTTTGGACTCCAGGTCTGGGAATTATCATGTGTTTTGAGTGGCCCCCCAAAATTAGGCATCCTCTCATAGCCAGACCACCAAGTCCCAGATCACCACACCAGGCAATTAGGAAATCCTCCAGTGATCAGACCCACAGGTGATTTTATAACACAAAGAAACACAGAAACACTCTATCTGATCTTAGGACATATCAGACATCACCACTAGGACTCCAGTTCAACAGGCAAACTGTCAGACCCCCTGAAACTTCCATCTGCACCAAAGACACTCCACCCCACTTCCTTAGCCAGCACTATACATGAGGTCTTCCATGGGTGGTAGGGGAGACCAGAAGGAAGAGTTGAAAAAGGAAATTCAAAATCATATAAGAGAAGTAAAAGGAAAAAAATGGGAGAAGGAATGAGAGTTAAACAAGAAAATTATGGTTTTGTTTTTGTTTTTGTTTTTTTTTTTGCTGAGGCAATTGGGGTTAAGTGATTTGCCCAGAGTCACACAGCTAGGGAATGTTAAGTGTCTGAGACTAGATTTGAACTCAGGTCCTCCTGATTTCAGGGCTGGTGCTCTATCCACTGCACCACCTAGCTGCCCCTAAACAAGAAAATTATGAAAAAAGAGTCAGCAGCATGGAAAACTGCTTGAAAAGGAGATCCAAAAATGCACTGAAGAAAACAATTCCTAAGTCTATCCAAAAGCTTACCAAATTGTGCATACCCTTTGATCCAGCAGTGTCTCTACTAGTTCTGTATCTTGAAGAGATCATTAAAAAAAAGGAAAAAAGGACTTACGTGGGTAAAAATGTTTCTAATAGCCCTCTTTGTACCAGTAAGGAACTGGAAACTGAGTGGATGCCCATCAGTTGGAGAATGGCTGAATAAGTTATGATATATGAATGTTATGGAATATTACTGGTCTATAAGAAATGATCAGCAGGATGATTTCAGAAAGGCCCAAAGAGACTTAGATGAACTGATGCTAAGTGAAGTAAGTAGAAGCAGGAGAACATTGTACACAGCAACAGCAAAATTATACAATGATCAATTCTGATCGATATGGCTCTTTTCAATTGCAAGGTGATTCAGGCCAGTTCCAATGGTCTTGTGACAAAAAGAGCCATCTGCACCCAGAGAGAGGAGTGTGGGGACTAAGTTTGGATCATAACATAGCATTTTCACTTTTTTTATTGTTGTTTGTTTGCATTTTGTTTTCTTTCTCATTTTTTTCTTTTTGATTTGATCTTTCTTGTGCAGCATGATACTTATAGAAATATGTATAGAAGAATTGCACATCTTTGACCTATATTGGATTACTTACCATCTAGGGGAAGGGGTTGAAGGGAGGGAAAAAATTTTGGAATGCAAGGTTTTGCAGGGGTGAATGTTGAAAATATTCCATGCATATATTTTGAAAATAAAAAATTGTTTATTATTATTATTAAAAAAACAAAACCCAACTCCTTAAAGAGTACAATTTGCTAAATGGAAAAGAAAGAAATTCTATGGAATCTTTTGAGGGCATTGAGATGATTTCTGAAGTTGGAGAACTGTGAACCCATTATACTTTGAAGTCATCTAGATCTTCCTGAATTGGGGGAACAACAGAGTAGTTAAGCTTCAAGAAATTTTTTCCTATCTCTCTTCTCCAATTATGAGTCAAAAGTTGCCTCCCTACCTCTACTTATTTCCACTAAAGCCTCCTTTGGCTGCTCCCTACCAATTGTCTTATGACATGACTTTTTGGGAACAGTAGTACAAATGATTTTTTTTTAAACAATAACACAACCCTAGACATCATGAAAAATGAAGTACTTAAGTTTTCAGTGTCCAGTTAAGGATTAGAGAAATGTTTTTGTAATACTAATATTACATAATGACTTAGTAATTATGAATCCATACATACACATACATGCACTCATACATACAAAGATTTGACACGGAGGACACTAAACTGCCCAGCATTCCAACTCTTCTGCAGAGTGTAACTCCATTGGGCTAGCTATATTGTTCAAATATCAAAAGTACAAAGACTATTTTATGGAGAACTCAAAAGGGTAAGCACTAATTGGTAGTCAGAAAAATTGATATAAAGACGCACTCAAGGTCCCTCTTAAGAACTTTAGAATTGGGGGGGCAGAGCCAAGATGGCGGAGTGAAAAGGTGACTCTCTGCGTCCTCCTCCGAACTTCTCTCAAATCAACAATAAAATAAGCCCCTGAACTGATCTTCAAGTCAATGAATCAGGAAATATTTGGATACTGCTTGCAGATATCTCTGAAAAACTTCACATCAGGTTTGTCTAGCTCGGACAGAGGGATAAACAGAGGACTCCGGTGTCAGAGAACTCTGGTGTAGGCCGGAAGTGAGGGTGGGACTCATATCAGCTCAGCTCATCCTGGCAAAAAACTCCAAACTCCAAACTCCAAATTCCAAACACCTGGAGTTTATCTGAGGCACTCGGAACACTCTGCCCTGATTGGGGGCAGGTGTTCTGGCAAACTTGCCTTGTTTAAGGAGTAATTCGGACTTAGTCCTAGCCCCCACCAGCCCAGCACGTTAAATTAATTCGCCGAAGCGCCCCAGGGCAAAATCTTCAGCCGGCCCTTTCAGCCTTCGTTTTTTTTTTTTTTTTTTCCCCACACAAAAATATACACCCTCTCTAAAAAAAAAAAAAAAATGAAGAGGCAAAAGAGAGCTCTCACCATAGACAGCTTTTATAAAGAGAAAGAAGAGAAGACCCCAGATCCAGAGGTTCCTTTAGACAAAACTCAAGAGGAAATCAGCAAGGACCATCACTGGTCCCCTTTTCAAAAGGCCTTTCTGGAAGATTGCATAAAGAATCTCAAAAGAGAGCTGGAGGATAAATGGGAAAATAAACTGAAATCAATGCAAGAAGGATACAATACCTTGCAAGAAGGATATGATGCCCTGCAAAAGAGATATGAAAAAGACACCAATTTATTGAAAAATAAAATTAGTGAAGTGGAAAAAGAGTGCAATGAACAAATTGGCCAGTTACAAAAGAAGCTTAAAAAGGTAACTGAAGAAAACAACACTTTAAAAATAAGAATTAAACAAATGCAAGTGAATGACTCAAAAAGACTTAAAGAATCAGTCAAACAAAAACAAAAAAATGAAAAATTAAAAAAAAATATGAAATATCTCCTAGGAAAAACAACTGACTTGGAAAATAGATCTAGGAGAGACAATCTAAGGATTATTGGACTTCCTGAAAGCCATGATGAAAAAAAGAATCTAAACACAATCTTCCAGGAAATCTGAAAGAAAACTGCCCTGAGCTTGTAGAATCAAAGGGCAAAAATCACCATTGAAAGAATTCACTAATCACCTCCTGAAAGAGACCCCAAAATTAAAACCCCAAGGAATATCG
>JAJPUD010001192.1:222728-268536 GCA_023553655.1 Myrmecobius fasciatus | reverse complement strand
GCTCTTCCGATCTAGACATCCCCCAGAAGCAGTATTATTATAAAAACATTTCAAGGGTGAAATACACTTTGATATTGTCATAGGCAATTAGGACAATCTAAAAAAATTTACTTTATTTTGTTTTTTGCTATTCTTCTTGCAATTTGTCTTAATTCTTAACTGCAATTAAAATATGCATTTCTACATTTTCCCTGTAACATATAAATACTCTAAGGCAAACTAATTTTAGGATTATATGAAATACTGACAAAATGTGATATATGGTAGTTTTGAACCAGAAAACTACCTAGAGAATTTCACTATTACTTTTACAATATTCTGCCTCCCATTTCTAAGAATATCATTCTCTCTCATAGCTTCAGTGGTTTGGCATTGCCTAAGTAATGAGGGCCAAATTCTTTCTGTTGGCATCCAAAGTCCTTTATTCTGTACGTATCTTTCCAGTCTTTCCACGCAGTTCTTAGAATCACAGAAAGTAGAATTGGAGACCTTCTAGTCCAACCCATACCCTAAAAAAATCCTCACTTTAATGTATTTGACAAATATTCTTTGAGGTGCTAATGAAAGATCGCTGAGGAGGGTAAACCCACCATATCTTGCAGCAGAAACCCACCTTTCTACTCTTGGGTAATTTGGGGAATATTTTGTTTTTTTTTACCTGGCACAAAACATAAATTTGCCTTTTTGCTCTTTCCACATTTTGTTCTGTTTTATCATCTGAGCCCAAACAAAACTAGTTTAATACCCCTGTCACATGATTACACAGGAGAACAGCTATTGTATCCTGTTATTTCTTCTCTTCTGCAGCTACATAATGCCAGTTCCTTCAGCAATTCCTCCTTTCATGCAAACTGAAGGTTCTTCACCATTCTGGTTGTCCTCCACTGGATATTTTCCAGTTCATTAATGTCCTTCTTGAACTGTAGTATTCAGAATTGAACAAAATACTTCCAATGTATTCTCTTGAGGACAGAATATAGAGGGATCATTGTTTCCTTACTCCAAGAACTGTGGCTCTCTGAGTGCATCTGGTGATTACATTAGCTCTTTTGGCTTTCATATCTTACCACTGCTTCATATTGGAATTGTAGAAAACCTCCTCCTTCTCCCTTACCAAAAAAAAAAATTCTTAGATATTTTTTCAGATAAACGTTTCCATTACCATCTTTATGAAGCTGAATTTTTGAACCCAAGTATAAGATTTACATTTATTATTCATTTTCATATTATTAGATTATAACTCTGGAATTTCATTATTGATGGCTCTCAGGATAACATCTTATGTAGAATTTTATTCCATGGTATTCTGCCTATTCTTCTTTTGAAGGATACATCACTCAGCTAGGTACACTCTCTATTTAAGCTAATATAGGCTACTTGCTGTTCAATTGGACAAACATTTATTAAGTGCCTAATATGTGCAAAGCACAGTGTTGGTATGGGGGATATAAAGGCAAAAAGTAATAATAGATGACTTTAAGGAGTTTACAACCTGTAAAGCTGTAACCTTGCTTGTATGCTTCTATTCAAAATGTCTTTCACTGGAAATACTTATTTAGTTGTCTGTCTGTTCAGTACTGAATTTTGTACCACACACATTTCATTGTTATATTCTGTTTTGGTTTTAATTTTGTGTATATGCACTTTTAAAAAAATGGATATAACTCTAGGGAAAAGCATAAAAATTATGTTATTAAATACTGCAGTGCAATGACTATTAGAAATATTGAAACAACTGTCGATGTGGGATAGTCAAGTTTTTTAAAGACCATGTAGGCCCCAATGAGTATGGAGCAATTGTACTGAAGAATAAACTAAAATGAACTAAAATTTTAAGAACTAAGGATTTCTGTGAAATAGCCTAATTAATTCTCAGGAAATAATGAAGAAGTAATAAAGACCTATCTGTTAGATGAGTTGTGATTGATTATCAAACACCTGAATGATGACCACAGATTATCCATAACCTTCCAGAGTATAGCCCAAACCACATTAAAATGTAATCGGGCATTTATTTAAGAAAATAAATAAACATATAACAAAATATGGATAATATTACATTTTAAAACTGAGTGAATATGTGACTGACAGAATTTAATGGTCCTCCTTTCTGTGGGATTTTGATATCACTATTCCAGAATAGTCTTAAAGTGAGAAAGGTGAATAAAAATGAAATGAGACCAAACAAAAAGCTGCTGTTAACAAATATTTATTAAGCATCTGCTATATGACAGTTACTAAGAGGAGAAAATGTTTGACTTGGTAAGACATTATAAAGATTGGAGTACTAAAGACTAAAGAAAAATATATTTTATGGGTAAAATCCATTTTTTAAAAAATTGAATGTTATGCAAAATCATTGTCAGAAGTAGTTCTGGTGAGCCCAAAAATTTCAGGCAATTTCATCAGATTGTATAAAACATCTATCCCCTAAAATATTTTGGAAAATTTTAATTTCCAATGAGCCTAAAAGTCTTGTTCCCACCAAAGGAATGATGCATGCTAATAAATATAGTAATATAATGACAAATAAAATTGTTCTTGAATTACAAAAAAATAAGATTTATAAAGTGATTTTCTTACTATAATCCTGTAATACAATGCAAATACTAGCATTTTAATTTTTCAGAGGAAGAAACAGATTCAAAGAGCCAGAAATGATTTTTGGATGTAGTGGGATCATACAACATGGAATTATCAGAGCCAGAATGCAATCCTATCTCTTAGTCTCCAAATTTAGTATTATACCACTAAATTTTCCAAATAGAATCCTTTCTTTCTCAGATCCAGGTTCATAACTTGTGGCCAAACTAAAACTGTTTCTCTTTATGGCTACAAAAACCACAGCTTAGTAGATTTCTTGGAATCCAAATGTTTTGTTATTCATTCCTTTCAATTATGCCCAATTCCTTGAGATCCCATTTAGGGTTTTCTTCACAAAGACATGAGAGTGGATTCCCATTTTCTTTTCCAGATCATTTTACAGATGAAGAAACTGAGGCAAACAAGGGAGTTGCCCCATGGTCACACAGTTAATAAGGATCTGAGGCTGCATTTAAACTCAGTCTTCCTGATCCCAAATGTGGCTCTCTGGTCTGGAATGATTGCTCTTTTCCTTGGTTTTCCTCAGAGTTGAAAATCTCTTCATTTTACTTTCCACCTATACCCAATCAGCACGCCCTTCTTCCATAGCTACATTTCCAAGTTCCATAGTCACTCGTATTGACACAAACAATTATACTTCTGTTAGTAAACAAAATAATATTTTTAAGAATTTAAATATTTATTATATAAGATCTCCATATATTTGGGAAGTAGTCTTTTTTATTTGTTTTAGATTATTTTTTTAATTGGAGCATCTCTTCATGCAGAGATTTCACATTATAACCCCATGTAATAAATTGGCCTATTAAGATCAAGAAGAGGTAGCTTCTTTTTCCTTTTAACCTGGGAAGAAATATTTTTCTTCTCTTTCCAAGGAGACTAGAACTGAAAAATAACAATTTACACTTTCTTATAATTATACTATCACCCACAATTTCCCCAATCTAATAATGCGTTGAATTTACACAAAATGCTTTGAATTTCTTGTGTTCTAAACTATTTTCAAAGAAATGCTTGGCAAATACCACATCATTTGCTGTGAAACTAGCCCTGAAGAACAAATAGCAGCTCCACCAGCAAGCTGCTAATGAGTGCTTAGCACCTTCACAGTTGCCTCCTGTGTTAGTGCCCGGGCTAAAATTTAGGAAGAATTTGCAAAAACTAAATACACTGCAATCCTATTCTGGTGCTTTATTTAGTATGGAGATATCCTTAATAAGACACTTAGCTTAATAGATAAAAAGGCTTTAAGAAGATCCCAGCAGAGCTCTAAGTAAAGCTAGGTCATCAGAACTTTTCAAGGGGTCCAGTCCTAGGACAGGAAAATATAGTGGTGAGGGGAGGATATTTCAATCAAAAAATTGAGAAAAATTAACTATCTGCTATGTGTTAGACACTATGCTAATCACTGGGATATAAAAAGATGCAAAATACATCCCTTGTCCTCAAAGAGGTCACAGTCTAATGGAGAAGACAACAAACTAAAGGACAAATAGGAAAGAATTTAAAGAGGGAAGGTTATAAAATTAAGAAAGATTGGGGAATACTTCCTGTAGAAGATGGGATTTTAACTGGGACTTAAAGATAGCCAGAGATACAGCTGTAAGAGTGGAGGAGGGAATACATTCTAGGCATAGGTGACACGAGATCCAATAGTAGTAGATTGAAGAATATATATAGGGGAGTAAGGTGTAAGAAGGGGAAGAGGGGGGTAGGTTAAGATGGACTTTGGGTATCAAACAAAATACTTGACTCTGGAGGGTGATGGAAAGTGTCATGGAAATGTCTCATAAAACTGCAAAATGGGGCTTCACTATCTTCCACTACCTTGCATTACATAACCAGTTCCCTCAAATAGCCTGATGCTTGAAACTCTGGTTCCATAGATCCCCCCTTCCTTCACTTAAGTTTATTTTCTTCCCTCTATCATACTTTGCAACATCTCCCCCAACCTGCTCCAAATTCCTTTAAAGAATGACAACAAATTTTAGAGCATCAGAATACCCCAAAAGACAGAGTAGAACATTTTCCATCTGAAGGCAATTTAGGTCAGCAGAAAAGATCTGTGATATCAGAGCAGAGTCCAGCATGCAATCCCAGTACAGGCCATACCAGTGCAGCCCCAGGCCCAGTTCCAGTCCTGCATTTGGCCCGGGTCACAGCCTGGCTACAACAAACCTCTGAATCAACAGTAGTACTGGTGGCTTCTAAACCTCTCAGCCCTGAGATGACCTGGAAGGTCAGCAGGAAATGTCTGTGGAACCAGTGTGGGAGTTCAGCACATAATCCCAGCACAGGACATGCCAGCAACCAGCATAGCCCCCACCCTAAGTCCCGCCCCAGCCCCAGCCCCAGCCTGGCTCAGACCCCAGCTTCAGTAAGGTGGGACCTCTGAATCAGCAGTAGATATGCAGGCTTCTGGAACTTTCAGTCCACACTTTGGGAGGACTCAGAAGATTAGTGGAGAGGGTCTGTGGCAATGAGGTGAAAGTCTGGTGTGCAGGTCCAGTGTTGGTCAGCAGAGCCCCAGCTCTTGAGAGCACACTAGATCTTACAACTGTAGTGGGATGGGACACGTCTGAATAGCTCCAGGAGAGAAAGGAGTACTTGTGGTCAGATTCCTAGAAGGATTTCTGAAAATAACAGCACAGAACACTTGAAGCTTAGGAGAATGTACCCTTCACTCTGGAAACAGAGTCCTACTTTAACAAAAAGTTTAAAAACAAATAATAAGCTAGGAAAATGAACAGAAAACAAAACAAAACAAAACAAAAAACCAAAAAACAAGTTTCTGACAATTGAACATTATTATGGTGACAAGTTATTGTGGTAAATATACACTCAGAAGATGATAACAAAGTCAAAGCTTCTACATGCTAAGCTTCCAAGAAAAATAAGAATTGGGCTAAGGCCATTGGAGAGCTCAAAAGGGACTTTGAAAATCAAAAGAGGGAAAAATAGAGAAAGAATTGAGAGAGGTGCAAAAGGAAATACAAACAATGAATGAGGAGAAGAATACTTTAAAAAGAAAAACTGGCCAGTTGAGAAAGGAGGTACAAAAGCTCAATGAGGAAAATAATTCCTTAAAAAATAGAATTTAGCAAATGGAAGCTAATGACTTTATGAGAAAACAAGATATAATGAAACAAAATGAAAAATGAAAAAAAAATAGAAAAAAGTGAAATATTTCATTGGAAAAACCACTGACCTGGAAAATAGATCCAGGAGACATAATTTAAAAATTTTAAAATTATTGGTCTACCTTAAAATCATTGGTCATGATCAAAAAAAAAAGTTTGGACATCATCTTTTAAGAAATTATCAACAAAATTGTCCTGATATTCTAGAACCGGTGGTAAAATAAAAATTGGAAGAACCCACTGATCACCTCCTGAAAGAGATCCCAAAATAAAAACTCCCAGGAATATTATAGCCAAATTCCAGGACTCCATTGTCAAAGACAAAACATTGCAAGCTTCCAGAAAAACAACAACAACAACAAAATCAATTCAAGCATAATGGAGCCACAGTCAGTATGACACAAGATTTAGCAGTTTCTACATTAAAGTACCATAGGGTTTGGAATATAATATTCTGGAAAGCAGTCTAGCCAGGATTACAACCAAGAATCACCTCCTTAGCAAAACTGAATATAATCTTTCAGAGGAAAAGATGATCATTCAATGAATTAGAGAGTTCTCAAGCATTCATTATGAAAACGCCAAAGCTGAATGGAAAATTTGATTTTCACATAAAGGACTCTGGAAAGGCATAAGGAGGAAATCAGGAAAGTGATATCATAAGGGATTTAATAAGATTTATCTGTTTGCATTCCTATATAGGAAGATGATACTTGTAACTCATTAGAACTTTGCCTTTATTATGGTAGTTAGAAGGCATGTGTATATATATATATATATATATATATATATATATATATACATGTATGTATATATATATATATGTATATATATATATATGTAGACAGAGGCTATGGGCATAACTCGAATATGAAAGGATATCTTCTTTAAAAATGATGAAATTAAAGGGTCAGAATGAAATGTACTGGGAGAGAGGGAAAGGGAGAAGTGGAATGATACAAATTAAAAAAGAGGCAAGAAAAAACTTTTACAGTGGAGGGGATGAGGGGGAGGAGAGAGGAAGTGAGTGAACCTTATTCTCATCAGAATTGGCTCCAAGAGTAAATAACATACATACTCAATAGAGTATAGAAATCTATTTTACTCTTCAGGAAAATAGGAGTGAAATATGAGAAGGGGGGAAGGGGGATAAAAAGAGGGCATATTAGGGAAGGGAATAGTCAGTACCAAAACACTTTGAGGAGGGACATGGTGAAGGAAGAGAGAGAATAAATGGGGGCAAATACAGTTAGCAATAATAATCATTTAAAAAAAACAGAGGGAAGTAAGTCAAATTTATAAAAAAAAATAAGAGCCAAGCCCAAATTGATAAATCACCAGAAGATATGATCTGTGCCCAAAGGATTATAAATTCATGCATAGCCTTTGATCAAACACTATTAAGAGACATGAATACCAAAAAAGGGAAAATGACCTAATTGTACAAAAATATTCAAAACAGCTCTTTTCTCTGAGAAAAAGATAGAAATTGAGGGTATACCCATAAATTGGGGAATAGCTCAATGGTATGTATTTGTGATGGAATATTATTGCTCTATGGGAAATGATAAGCAGGATACTCTCAGGAAAAAAAAAAACAAACAAAAAAACAAACAAAAACAAAACAAAACAAAACAAAACAAAACAAAAAACCTGGAAGGTCCTCTATGAACTTAAGTAAATCAAGTGCATTATATATCAAATAATTGCAATGTTCTGGTATGACTAACTGTAAATGACTTTGTCATTCTCAGTGGTATAATCATTCATGACTACTCCAAAGGACTCATGACGAAAAATTTTATACATACCCAGAGAAGGAACTGATTGTCTGAATACATATTGAAACATTTTCCCCTTCCCATCTCTATTCTTTTTAACTTAATTTTTCTTGAGAGTTTATTTTCATTAGGTTAGGAAATTTATGTAGTCTTTCATAACCTGACTTTTATGACAATGTTTTGCATAAGTTCACATATGGTATCTTAATTTTGGGTGGGGATAAGGGAGAGAATTTGAACTCAATTTTTCCCCTATGAGGCAATTGGGATTAAGTGACTTTCCAAGGGTCACACATCTAGGAAGTGTTAAGTGTCTGAGACCACATTTGAGCTCAGGTTCTTCTGACTTTAGAGCTGGTGCTCTATCCATTGCGCCACCTAGCTGCCCCTAAACTCAAAAAATTTAAAAACAAATGCAATTTTTTTTGTGTGTGTGTGTTTTAAATGTAACTGGGGAGGAAATATAAAATTAAAAAAAATTAAAAATGTGTACATATGATTTTTATATAGATTGAAAATTCCTTGATTTGGAGGAATTATTTAATTTTTATATTGGAATCCTCAGTGCCTGGTAAAAAAATAGGAAATTCAAAATGCTTATTGTTTGATTAAATGATTTATAAGAGCATGGAGTAAAATTTAGACCTCCCTGATTCCCTAGTTTAGATTTTTTAATTCCAACTTTATTTTATTTTAAATTCTAAATTCTATCTTTTGCCAAGGACCCAAGTATCCCCAGATGCAAACATTGAGAAAGCAAAAAAAAATACAAAATTTATTATAAATAAGACATGATACAAAATAAATTTGTAAAAGAAGAAAATGTTTTAATCTACAATCTGAGTCATCAGTTCTCTATACAGAGATGGATAGCATTTTTCAGTCCTTTGTAAAAGCAGGTCAGAATAACAGAGCTTTTCACAATTGTTTATCTTTACAATATTGCTGTTACCATGAAATTGTTCTCTGATTCTGTTTACTTTATTGCTAACTTTACTTCATAAAAGTCTTCCCAAGCTTTTTTGGAACTATCCCCTTCATCATTATAACACAATACTGTTCTATTATAATCATACACTCCAACTTGTTCAGCCAATTTCTAATCAATGGCCATCTTCTCTGTTTCAGTTTCTTTGCTACAACAAGAAAGAGGTACTGCAATATTTTGTGTGTGTGTGTGTGTATGTGTGTGTGTGTGTACGGGTCCTTTTCCTTTTTCTTTGATTTCTTTGGTGTATAAACCTTTAGTAATATTTTGAGGTTAAAGTATATGAATAGTTTTATAGATTTGGAGATCATAGTACCAAATTACTTTGCAGGATGATTGAAATAGTTCATAGCCCCAGTACGGGTTTACTATTTTTTAATCATTTATTATTTTTTGTCATTTATCTTTTTCTTTTTTCTGTCATCTTAGTCAATTTGTATTTCTTTAATTATTAGTGATTTAGAGTTTTGATTGTTTAAAGGTAGTTTTAATTTCTTTCTCTGAAAACCATCTATTCATGTCCTTTGACCATTTATCAATTGGTGACTGGCTCTCATTCTTATGAATTTGACTCAGTTCCCTATATGTTTGAGAAATGAGATCTTCATCAGAGCAACTTACTGCAAAGGCTTTTTCCTTCTATTTTTCTGATTTTCTCCTAATTTCAGCTGCATTGGTTTTGTTTTGGATGAAAGGCAGAGCCAAGATGGTGGGGAGTAGACAGATCTTTGTCTGAGCTCTTCCTAGATTCTCTTGGATTAATACCAGATTAAGCTTCTAACCTGGCTTTGGAGTGTCAGAACACACAAATATTTGGAGTGTAACAAATTTTCAGCAGAAGATATTTTGGAAGAACTTCAGAAAAGGTCTGTTTTAATTGGGGACTGTGGGTGGGGTGGGCTGGGGAGGGGATGTGGTCAAGTGCAGGTGCAGTGTAGGACCCCAGGGTGGTGTGGTCTCCCCACACCAGGGGAATATCCTGGGAGGCTCTTAACCAAAATATAGAAGCATTGGCCATTCTGTCCTGGGTCAGAAGCCAGTGGATCAGCAGACTAGTTGTGAGACATACACTACAACTACAAAAGGCAAATAATGAGCCCTTGAACCCTAGAATAATGCATGACTTGGCCATGCTCACCCAGCATGGGGAAGGAATTCAGTAGCACTAGCCCAAGAGCAGTGTGAAGCCAATGTCACCTGTAGAGGAAGCTTGGGACAATCTCTTTGCCCTAAGAGCTGAACTCAAACTTTAAAAATGAGCAAAAAAGCACAAAGAGCGCTTACCATAGATATCTTTTATGGAGACAGAGAAGAACAGATCTCAAACACTGAGGATACTAAAGGCAAATTGTCTCCAGATGAAGTGGCAAAGGGTGTATGAGTTGGTCTCCATTTCACAAGACTCTCTTAGAAGACTTCACAAAGGATCTTAAAAGAGAGTTAGAAGAAAAATGGGGGAAAGAAATGAGAACATTGCAGGAGAGTTTGGGAAATGAAACAGAAATTACTTGAAGAAAACTGCTTTAAAAATAGATATGGGGAAATGGAGAAAGCATATAACTCCTTGTAAAATAGATTTGATGAAATGGAAAAATAAACCAATTCATGGAAAAACAGAACTTGTGAAATGGAAAAAAAAATCAATGACCAAAAAACTCATTTAAAAGTTAATTTGGCCAAATGCAAAAGGAGATTTAAAAAGTTAACTGAACAAAATAATTTACTACAAATAGAACTGAAAAAATGGAAATGAATGACTCAATGAGACATCAAGAATCAGTCTACCAAAACCCCCAAAATGAAAAAAAAAATAGAAGAAAATGTAAAATACTTCACTGGAAAAACAACTGATCTGAAAAATAGATTTAGGAGAGACAATTTAAGAATTATTAGACTTCCTGAGAACCATGATAAAAAAAAAAGCCTGGACATCATCTTTCATAAAATCAACAAGAAAAATTGCCATCAAGTCTTAGAACAAGAGGGTAAAGCAGTCATTGAAAGAATTCACCAGTTACCTCCTGAACATAATCCCAAAATGAAACTCCAAGAAATATTGTGGCTGAATTAAAAAATTATAAGATCAAGGAGAAAATATTACAAATAGTCAGAAACAAAGAAAGAAACAACTCAAATATCAAGAAGTCACAATCAGGATTATCCTGGACACAGTAGCTTCCATTTTAAGTATTTCCAAAGGGCAAAGGAACTTGGATTGCAGCCTAGAATCAATTATCCATCAAAATTAAGTATTATCTTTCAGCAAAGAAGATGAACATTCAATGAAACAGGTGAATTTAATTTATTTCTTATGAAAAGAGCAGAGCTGAACAAAAAATTTGATCTTCAAATACAGAACTCAATAAAAGCATAAAAAGATAAAAAGTAAAGTAAAATAACTGTTTTTTTAAAAGTTAAAAAGTTCACATCCTTAAATGAGAAGACAATATGTTTAACTCTTGAGAAATGTATCTCTGAAATGGGCATATTTAGAGAGTGTAGGTATGATTTGATTTTATTGTGATGATATAAAAAAAGAAATTACAAGTAGAAAAGGAATTGTACTGGAAAAAGAGTAAAGGGGAGGTAAATTGAGATAAATTATATTTCATGAAGAGGCAAAAAAAACCCCACCTATTACAATTGAGGGGGAAAAGGAAGGGAGAGGAGCATTATGTGAATCTTATTCTCATGGGATTTGGCTCAGAAAGAGAATATCAGACTTATTTAGCTCACAGAGAAACTTCGTCTTATCTTATAGGGAAGTAGAAAAGGAAACAAGAATGGAAAAAGGGAGGCTAATAGAAGAGATGACAGAAGAAGAAGAAGAATAAAAGGAAAAGGATAAGAAAGGGTCAGTGGCTGTAAAAATGGAGGGTTGTTTGAGGGAGATGGTGGACAGAAGCAAAATAATGGGGAGGAGGGAAAGGGGAAAAAGAAAAAGTATAAATTGGGGAAAATAAGATGGGAAATACAGAGTCATCTTAACTGTGAATGTGAATAGGATAAATTCTCCCATCAAACAGAAGTGGCTAGAAGACTGAATTAAAAGTCAGAATCCTATAATATACTGTTTAAGACAAACACATTTAAAGCAGATTGATAATGCAGAGTAAAAATAAAAGACTGGAGCAGAATGTATTATATTTCAGCTAAAATAAAAAAGTAGAGGTGGCAATATTAATCTCTGATAAAGCAAAAACAAAAATAGATCTAATTAAAAGTGGTAAGTAAGGAAATTACATTTTACTAAAGGGTACCATCGATAATGAAGTAATATCAATACTAAACATGTATGAACCAAGTGGTATAGCATTCAAATTCCTAGAGGTGAATTTAAAAAAGCTGCAAGAAAAAATGTTCTGCAAAACTATACTAGTGGGGGAACTCAATCTTCCTGTATCAGAACTAGGTAAATTGAACCACAAAATAAATAAGAAAAAAGTTAAGGAACTAAATAGAATTTTAGAAAAATTAATTATGATAGACCTTTGGAGAAAATTGAATGGAGACAGAAAGGAATGTACTTTTGTCTTGTTGGTACATGGAATCTTCACAAAAATTGACCATGTGTTAGGGCATAAAACCCTCAAAATCAAATGCAGAAAGGCAGAAATAATAAGTACATCTTTTTCAAATCATGATGCAGTAAAAATTAAATGTAATAAAGGCCTAGGAAAAATAGACCAAAATTAATTGGAAACTAAATAATTAATCCTAAAGAATGAGTGGGGAAAGCAATAAATCATAGACATAATCAATAATTTCATTCAAGAGAATGAAAATAGCATACCAAAATTTATGGCACACAACCAAAGCAGTTCTCAGGGGAAGTTTTATATCTCTAGATGTTTACTTGCATAAAATAGAGAAAGAGAAAATCGATGAATTGGGTGCAACTAAAAAAGCAAGAAAAAGAACAAAAAACTCCCAATTAAATACTAAATTTGAAATTCTGAAAATAAAAGGAGAGATAAATACAATTGAAAGTAAGAAAACTATTGAATGAACTCATAAACAAAACAAAAACAGAATTGGTTTTATGAAAATAAAAAAAACAAAATAGATAAGTCTGGTTAATTTGACTAGAACAGTTAATCTAATTGTTAGTATCAAAAAGTAAAAGGATAACTTTCCCACCCTTTTTGAAGAGGAAATTAGAGCAATGATTAGGAGCTATTTGCCCAACTGTATGCCAGTAAATATGATAATCTAAGTAAATGGATGAATACTTACAAAAATATAAATTGCCCAGAATAACAGAGGAGGAAATAAATTACTTAAAAAGTTCCATTTTAGAAAAATAAATTGAATAAGCTATTAATCAAATCCCTAAGAAAAAATCTCCAGAGGCAGATGGATTTACATGTGAATTCTACAAACATTTAAAAAACATTTAGTAGCCACACTGTGCAAACTATTTGGAAAAAATAGGGAAAGAAGGAATCCTCCCAAATTCCTTTTATGCTATAGCTATAATGCTGATACCGAAACCAGGTAAGGTTAAATCAGAGAAAGAAAACTAAAGATCAATTTCCCTAATGAATAATGGCTCAAAAATCTTAAATAATATATTAGCAAAGAGATTACAGCAAGTTATCCCCAGAATAATACTTCATGACTAAGTAAGTTTTATGCAGGGCTGGTTCAATATTAGGATGAATGACCATATCAATATCTTTTTATTTTATTTTATTTGCATAACATATGTGTGGGTAATTCTTTAACAATAACCCTTTCATAGCTTTCCGTTACAAATTTTTCCCCCCAACTCCCCACCCCTCCCCTAGATGGCAGGATATCCACTACATGTTAATTATGTTAAAATATTGGCAAATCGAATATATGTATACATATTTCCAAACTTATCATTGTTGTGCAAGAAAAATCTTATCTACACAAACGATATATCAGATAAAGGAAACACAATGTAAGCAAATGTCAATCAAGGAGTATGAGAATGACCATATCAATATCTAACAAAAATCATATGATTAACTCAATAAATGCAGAAAAAGCATTTGCAAAACCTAACACTTATTCCTATCCTGATACTCATTAAAGACACTAGAGAGTATAGGAATAAATGGAGTTTTCCTTAAAAATTATCAGTAGCATCCATATAAAACCATCAGCAAGCATCATATGTAATGCAGATAAACTAGAACAAGAGGCTTCTTGAATGTGCTCATAAAAGACTTTAAAAAGCAAATAATAGAGATAGAAGAAAAAAATGAGAGAAGAAATAAGATATATAGAAGAAAGAGTCAACAGCTTGGAAAAGGAGGACAATTCCTTAAAAATACAATGTCCAAATGCAAAATAAAAAAAAAATCAATGAAGAAAACACCTTCAAAAATAGAATTAACCAAATGGAAAAGAAGATACAAAAGTTAACTGAAAAAAATCACATATCAAAAACTAAAATGGGTCAAATGAAAACTAATGACTCTATAAAGAATCAAGAATCAGTCAAAAAAAAGAAAAAAAATGAAAAAATGTAAGAAAATGTGAAATGCCTCATTGTAAAAACACTCAATCTGGAAAATAGATCCAGAAGAAACCATTTAAAAATTATTGGTCTACCTGAAGGCCATGACAAAAAAGAGCTGGATAGCATGCTTCAAGATATCATCAAGGAAAATTGCCCCAATATTCTAGAAACAGAGGGGAAAATAGTCATTGAAATAATCTGTTGAACACCTTTAGAAAGAGTCACCACAAGGAAAACCTCAAAGAACATTGTTGCAAAACTTCAGAAATACAATCTCAAGGAAAACATGTTGCAAGCTGCCAGGCATTTGGCAGCTTCTACAATAAAGGATTGGAGGGCCTGGAATACCATATATTAGAAGCCAAAAGATCTGGGGTTACAACCAAGAATTAGCTACCCAGAGAGACTGAGCATCATCTTTCAGGGGAGGTGATAGATCTTCAATGAAGTAAAGGACTTTCTATCATTTTGATTGAAAAAAAAAAAACCCAGAAATAAACAGAAAATTTAATCTCAAAACACAGGACTCAAGATAATTATAAAAGGATAAGTAGGGGAAATATATACATACATACACACACACACACACATATAATTTATAGATTAAACTGTTTACATCCCTAGATGGGAAAGTGATATCTGTAACTTTTGAGTACTATATCTCTTAGGTATAGATAGGGTAGATAGAGTTAGGTAGGGGGTAGATAGAGAGGTGGATCAAAGGTGTAGTTGTGAATGGACTGTGATGTGATGACATCATAGAAAAAGACATTAAGGGGTAGGAAAAGATCTATACTGGAAGAAGAGGATAGGGGAGGCATAATGGGACAAATTAGATCACATGAAGAGGCACAAAAGATCTATTATAATCAAGGAAAAAAGGAAGGGGGATAAGCATTGTCTGAAGCTTGATTTCATCAGTCTTGACTCAATTCAGCTGGGTATAGAAATTTATCCTACTCTACAAATAAGTGGGAGGAGTAAGAGGAAATAAAAGGAGGGGCTGGACAGAAGGCAGGGCAGAAACACTAGGGAAAAAAAAAGTAAGAGAAGGGGAGGGGTGAGAGAAGATAAAGTAGTGGGTAGGGTGGGTTAAAAAGCCAAAACACTATAAGGAGGAATGGGGTGGAAAGAAAGAACAAAAATATGTACAGGAGAGAAAATACAATGGGGGGAAATACAAAGCTGGTAATCATAACTGTGAATGGGAATGGGATGTGCTCTGATAAAATGCAAGTGAATAGCAGAGTGGATTAAAAATAGAATCTTACAATATGCAGTTTACAAGAAATACATTTGACACAGAGAAACACATATAGAATAAAGGTAAAAGGCTGGAGAAGAATTTACTATGCTTCAGCTAAAGTAAAAAAAAAAACAACACTTTTTAACTTAATATAATCAAAATTATCTATCTGGTATTCAATTCAGAGTTCCAGTTCTTCTTTGGATGCATATTCCTTCTCCACAGGTCTGAGAGGTAAACTATACCATGTTACTCTAATTCGTTTATAATACCACTCTTTATGTCTAAATCATGAACCCATTTAGATCTTATCTTGGTATATGGTGTTAGGTGTGGGTCAAACCCTAATTTCTTCCACACTAGTTTCCAATTTTCCCAGCAGTTTTTGTCAAATAGTGAATTCTTATCCCAAAAGCTGGGGTCTTTGGGTTTATCAAACACTAGATTGCTATAGTCATTGCCTAGTTTGTCCTGTGATCCTGTCCTATTCCACTGATCAACTACTTTA
The DNA here is from genome assembly GCA_023553655.1 of Myrmecobius fasciatus. NCBI lineage: Eukaryota > Metazoa > Chordata > Mammalia > Dasyuromorphia > Myrmecobiidae > Myrmecobius > Myrmecobius fasciatus. The sequence continues at coordinate 252,775 of JAJPUD010001192.1, read as the reverse complement.
TTTCTTAGCCAGTACCAAATGGTTTTGATGACCACTGTTTTATAATATAATTTTACATCTGCCACAGCAAGGCCACCTTCATCAGCATTTTTTTTCATTAATTCCCTTGAAATTCTTGACCTTTTGTTCTTTCAGATGAATGTGCTATTATTTTTTCTAGATCTGTAAAATAATTTCTTAGGAATTTGATTGGTATGGAACTAAATAAGTAAATTAGCTTGGGTAGTATTGTCATTTTTATTATATTCACTTGGGCTACCTGTGAGGCGTTCTCAGTGGCTTACAATATACCTTTTATAAAAGGCAGATCTGCCAAAACTCCTGACCACAACCAGGGCAGAGTGGCCCAACAGGTTCATAGAAACTTCCCAGATGCTTAGAAATTGCCATGTTCTGATTCCCAAGCTGGCTTCCTGCCCTGTCTCCCAGAGCTGCCATCTGAGCTTGGCAAACTGCCCTCCTGCCTGACTGAAACAGACCTGTTCTGAAGCTCTTCCAAGGTAACTTCTTCTGGGACTCTGTTGTACTCCAAATATTTGGGGGAGCTTTGACTCCAGAACCACTTTAGAGGCCAAATCTGCTGTTGATTTGAGAGGTCAGAGGAGGTCACGGAGTTGTGTCTGTATTCCACCATCTTCATTCTGACCTGAGCTGTAAACTTTAAAAAAACAAATTTCAATGCTAGATTTTGCATCCAGTCTACAATCATTGGGGACCAAACTCCTCATTTTAAAAATAACAAAAATTGAATCACAAAAGGATTAATAATTAATGTTTTTAAATTATTTCCAGTTCATGACAAAAATGAGATTGAATCTTTTCAGCATCCTAACTTTTAGTACTTACTTAAAATATGTGGCCCTACTAATGTGATTAGCTTCCTTTATAGATGTAGCTACTACTTGTTCTTTATAAGGATGCATAAAAGACCAGCTCCCTGGGAGAACTGAAGAAGAAAAATGTAGACCAAGTTAACCAATCATTTGGCCCAGTGCTAGAGCACAAAGCATCTCAAATTTTCTCATGTTTGCTCTCTTTGCCATTCATCTTTAATAGTTGTCTTTTGCAGTTTGTTTATCTGGGCAGGGTCTATTCCAAAACCAACAAGCTTTAATTAAGAGAAAAGGGTGTGCCAAGGAGAAAAAGAAGGGCTCCAGGGAATACAAGTGAATGCTTAAAAACCATTACATGCTAATACAAATACAAAACCAAATAACAAAAATGAAAACACAACTTTGATGAACAAACTAAGGCAGGCTGCCAAGAGGTAATACAAGGTTTGGGACCTGATCTTGCTGTGCATGGAACTTCCACTGAAGGCACTTTAGAAATCAACATGCCAAAGTGGTTCTGGGACACTTAGATATTATCATCTTAAATGGGGGCTCTTTTTGCCATTACAGATGTGAACAAACATTGCTATTTCCTGAATTGGTGCAGAGAGGACTAGCAAGTTTGCATAGATAGAATACTTCATATGCAATCTGTAGGTATAGTGCCCTAACACATATATGTTAATTTACTAGTAAGCTCAAGTGTGCCCCATTTCTAGTTATATGTATCTCATCTGCTATATAAAAATCCTTCATGAAATCAATCGGAGTTCTATGGTGCAGGTAAAGCTATTTGTTAGAAATGATAATATTTACATAGGACTTAAAATATTTCAGTTTGATTTGTTTGATTCCCTATTCTATAGTTGAGGAAATAGAGGCAAACAGAGGTTGAATGCTCAGGGTCACATAGCTACTAAATACAAAATCTCTGAGGTCAGATTTGAATTAGTTACCATGATCCCAGGCTGGGTGCTTTACCTGCTATATTAGCTTGCTGCCAGTTTTTGGTTTAGGCTGACTGGATAATCTTTTACTCAAGATTAATTGAACCTCAGCATATGCAAACATAAGAGAAGTTATTTTAGTTACATTTTGAGAAATATGAATGTCCTATATGGGTACCCAACTTCTTTAATCCTTCCCCTTTTCCATATTTTTGGCTCTCTTTTATATGTTGTCATTCCCCAGAAAACTATAAGCTTCCTGAGGTGAAAAGTTATCTTTCTTTTTGCTTCTATTTGTATTTCCAGTTCTTAACACAGTGCCTGGCATATTGTAAGCATTGAATAAGTGTTTGTTGACTAATGTCTAAAAGAAAGGATTAAGATAAGATGTATATCTATGTGTATGTATAACTATATCTATATCTACATCTACATATATGAGTATGTTTGATTTCTCTGATCTCTAAATTTTCCTAATCAAGTAATTTCACTTTTATGGAATTTGTTGAGTCTGTCAGACTTAATGTCAGCAGTATTACAAGATAGAAAATTGTCAGTCATCAAGTGGTTTATTGATCATTATGTATAGATGTTCCAGTCATTTCTAAACTATGCTGCCTGCACTTTGATTATGTTTTTCATCCCCTTTTAACTCAGATTCTGTCCCTGGGACTTTGGCCTTTTAATTTACTTTGCCTGGAACCAGGTCACACCACCATTTTCTGACCATTTCCAAACCATGCTGCTATGAATATACCCCAAGTCAAAAAAAAAATCCATCTCCTTTTTGTGTTTTGTCATCTTACATCAGTATATCACTTTATAAAGACAAGCATTATCTTGTTTCTTTATGTTTGTATCCCAAGGTTTATGTTATATAGTATTATTAGAGATTAGAGAAATCAAAGTACTTTTAACAAAAAAAATTATTCTATTTTTTTCATGAAACATCCACATTCCTTAACAAGCTTTGTATACTCAAACACACACTACTATATGTTTGTATTATACCTCAGGTACTAGTTTTATTGTCCACTGGGTTCATATACATATACATCTTGGGAAAAAAAAGAGAAAAGAAATAAAGAGAGATGGAGAAGAGAAGAGGAGAGAGAGAGAGAGAGACAGGGAGACAGAGAGACAGAGACAGAGAGAGAGAGATTTATTAGAAGCCACCCAATAGAAAAGCATCATTCGTGTTTTTATACTGTTTTGGAGTCCACAGGAGTCTGTGTAAGACAAATGATGCATATATAATGAGATGATTTCTCCTTCTTCCTATACTCTTTTGTAGGAAAGTGTTTTTAGTGTTTTAAAGGATCAGCAGGCTTATCAAAGGGAAGATGTAATTATTAAATACTGAAAGCAAGCAGAATAAACCAATATAGTATTTTTGGAAGGGAAAAAATAAAAGAAGCTTTCCTTCCTTAAAAACCATTCATCAAAGATTCAAGAGAAAATGTCAGCATCCTAGGATGTCATGGCAAAAGCCTTTCATTCTGGACAAGCAGAAAGCATTCTTAAGCAGCTGATATTTCATCTTAAATAAACGATTCAAGTTTCAGGTTAGAGGCCATGGGGGGGAATATGACCCCAGACTTGAGCAATATGCTTTTCTCAGATTTTGTTCCAGTACAGAAATAATTATAAGCCATAATCCAAAATAATGTATTATTTTAGCTACAGATCTATTGCATCAGGAAGTCTGAGGAAGTTCTTATTGTCTGAGAATGAAATAATGTTCAAACTTTGTAGTAAATAAGTGCTGCAGTTCCCAGGTAGAGGTGGGTTGCACAGTGGCATTAATGCTCCTTCTAGAGTTTTGAGATTAAGCATTCTAACAGGGAAGGGGTGCCAGGGTAATAATGTATTTTATGTAAATAGTTTGAAAAATGAGTGTAATGCAAATCCTTAGCTTGAAAAATTACAGTTTGTCAAAATATTAGTTGTCTTCAATTTTATAAGGTGTTCTGAGTCAAGTCAAAGTATAATATTTTTTTCTACACTACTTAAAACAAGTTTATGAATTAAGGGGGGAAATTAGCATATTTCATTTTTTAAAGAATTGAATACGGAAGAATTGAGCTTTTATTCTACTAAGTGCTGTTGTATATTTTAATCATTTAGGCTCATACTTCCATGGTCAAAAGAGAAGCAAAATCTCATACCAGCAGGTAAATATCTTATTACAAACCATCTGATTATGCTAGTCTATAAATGTAATCAACACCAAATTTAAACCTTTAAACATTTGTTAAGTTTAATACACTGTTTGTTAGTTTTTACCTTTTTGTCTTTGTATCCCTAGCATCCAGCTGGGATCCTTGCACATGATAGGTATTTAATAAATATTTATTGAATGAAATATTTTCTATTCAAATTCTAAGTTCTCATTTTGCTGTGAAAGTGACTCTGAATTGACTCTCTAATAGTCTTAGCAAGGTTGAAAATTTTCCAATATACGGGCCTAATAATGGACTAGATGTGTTTCCAAGAATTAGGTTAGCTAAACAGAGAGAGATTCATTACTAGAAAGTGACTAGCAAGTGCTTTATTCTTTTGGCCACAACCACTCATAAATACTACCTACAAAGACATGGGAGATTTGTGATTTGCATTGGGGGAAGGAAGAATATTTAGGAAGAATAAACTAAATGAGTTTGTGACATACCTAATGCTTATAGCATATGTCTAACTGATGTGGTGCTTGTAATATTCAAATATTCCCTCTTGCTTGTAAAATAATTCTACCCAGCATTCTCTCCCTCCTCAATCCTCTCATCTTTCCTTTGATTGGCTAGGACCTATTACTAACACCACACTAAAATGAATGATATCAATTATTCTAATAATGATAATACGCAAGTATGACATAAATTGTCAATAGAAAGATAAAGAAAAAATTAAATAATGCTAATTAGCTACTACTATTTTTGTTGTTCAGTCATTTTTTAGTTATGGCCAATTCTTTGTTAACCTAATTTCTTAGCAGAGGTACTATAGTGATTTGCCATTTCTTTCTCTTGCTAATTTTACAGATGAGGAAATTGAGCAAACAAGTTTAAGTGACATGTTCAAAGCCATGTGGTTAGTATTTGAAGCCAGATTTTTACTCAAGAAGATGTCTTCCTGACTTCAAGGCCCAGGTCTGATCACAGTAATTTAAGTTATAATCTGATAATGAAAGGCAAGACCCATAGAGATGAATGGGACATTTGAGAAAGGAGAGGCTAGTTTAGCTGAAGAAAGAGCTAAAGGGTAAAGCTTCATGGAAATGATGGTGGTTAGGTAGGGACTTGAAGAAAATAGAGTATTCAGTAGATGGAAAAATGAAGCTAGATCACTGAAGGTAAATGAAGAATGGTATTTGCAAAATCACAGAAGGGATTAGTTCCCTTGATTCCTAAGCTGTTTCCCCTAAAGAGGAACTATAATGAGTAGCAACTGAAATTTCTTCAATCTTTTTTCTTTATTTTAGCTTATATTTACCTTCTATAGTTTAAAATATATACTTTTGAGGGAAGCTTCAACTCTTACATACCACTAATGTTTAGTTTGTTAAATAATATCCAAGGACTTAAAAGAATTGTGTCCATACTAGGCCACTGCTCTTCTGAATCATGTTTGACCTCTACACAAGAAGCCAATTGCATCTAAATCAATAAACGTTTATGAAATGCATACTATGTATAAGGCATTATCTAAAACTTCAGGAGGTACAAATTGAAATTCAAAGCAGTTTTCTCCTGTTCTCTAGGAACTCATAATTCTGCTAGATCAGGGGTTCTTAACCTGTATTTGTGTGTGTGTGTAATATAAAAATATGTATATGTGTATAAATATAACATGTTCTTAACCTGTGTTTGTGTATATACATATATGTTGACACATACTTATCTATGTATATGTGTCTATACACATGTAAACACACACAGGGTAATAACCCCTGATATAGTAGAATTATAAGCTCCTAGAAAGCAAGATGAAACTAGGATAGACAGATCAATCAATAGATAGACAATGTATATATTATTCATTGATCTAGCAACATACAATACTCCTATAACACAAGCCTGGGAAGTAGTTGATATTATTATCCCCATTTTACAAATTGAGGAGACTGAGGCATACCATCTGACTGTGGCTTTTCAGTACTTGAACTCTTTCTGGTAACACAGAATTTTTTTTACCCCAAACTCTGGATTTTAACTATGATGTTTCAGAGAATTTTCACTTTGGGGATTTCTTCAGTTAGATGACAGAGTCCTTTTACTTATATTTTGCCCTCTGATTCTAAAAGATTTCTGATTTTCTTTTAAGATTTCTTGATATAGAATATAAAGATTATTTTTGTCTGTTTTTGATTGTGGTATTTAAAGTCCAATGATTCATAATTTTTTTCTCCTTGATTTGATTTGCAGATTAATTCTTTTTATATTGATATTGATTGTTTTATGAGATACTTTATAGTCTATTCTTAAAAAAAAACACCTTTTGTCTTTGTGTTAGTATTTCTTATTGCCTTGTGAAATTATTAATTCCTATTTGGAGCCAATTTCTTCTCATCAAGGTTTTCTTCTGTCAAAATCTGAAAAAAAAAAAAAAGAAAAAAGCCAGATGTTATTCAATCACTCCTAACTCTGAAAAAAAAAATAACAAAAAACAAAGCAAACAAACACATCAAAAAACCCAAAGAGCTCACAGAAGTTATCAAAACCATGGTTAACTCTGAAAAATAAAATAAAGCCAAAAAATGAATAGTAGTTATAAGCAAAAATCTTTCTGTATTCTACCGGATGAGGGCAAGTAAACACATGGACCAGGGTTTGCTCTGATACCCAGAAGACTCACTGCAGTGAAGCTGAGTCTTGATGCATGTGGTAGTGACTACATAGTGAGCTGTAGCTATGGCAATGAGGGGGTAACAACAATAATGAGACAAGCTTGATTCATAGTGGGGTTCATGGCTGGAATGTGATCCAAACAAGCTTGTCTGAGCTCAAGGAACTACCTGGGGCTGGTAGGAAGTGTCTGGGATATTGCTGCAGTGATCATCCAGAGCATGAGTGCAAAGGATTGTTGTTATGACCAGCTCAGGGCAAAGCTGCTTGCTGGGCCTGAGCTCTGGAAAACAGGGTATCTCCTATTAAAAGAGAGGAATAAAAAGAGAGGGCCTGTCTTGACATGGGGATCCTGAGAGTACCTCTTGTGCCAAGTTGTTAGTTCCCTTTTCAATTCTCTCTTCCATCACTCTCATTTCTTTTTCAATTTCTCTCATTTATATATATTTTCTGAGGCAAATGGAGTTAAGTGACTTGCCCTGGGTCACACAGCTAGGAAGAGTGTGTGAGACTAAATTTGAACTCAGATCCTCCTGACTTCAGGTCTGGTGCTCTATCCACTGTACTACCTAGCTGTTGCTCTTTCATTTATATATTGAAAAACCAAACAGAAAACCCCCAAACATCTCTCTGTCTCTTTTTCCTTCTCTCTTTTATTCTTACTTCATCTCTTACAGAAATTCTATTTAATTTTTGCTTATTTCTTTTTCAATTTCTCTCATTTATATATTGAAAAAAATTCTCCAAACATTGTGAAATCTCTCTTTCTATGTCTCTTTTTCCTTCTTTGTCTCTTTTACTCTTATTTCATCTCTTACAGAAATTCTAATTGAATTTTTGCCTAGATTGTTTTATCTGAGGCTTTGCTTAGAAATATTTTGGAATCATTCTTATTCCATGATTTGTTTCTTGAGCTTCCCTGCCACTATAATATATAATATAGCTCTTTGTGGAGGATTTCCTTTTTGTTTGCTCATTCTTTCAAGCCATTTCCTGATTTGGGATGTTAGACCTTGGTTCTGCAGCATTTCCAGAGGGAAGGTTTTGTTGCTGCTTTCTTAAAGTTTTGAATGTTGTATTATTCCAGGGTCTCAAGGACAGCTTTCAAGGTTCCTGAAGTGGTCTGATCCAGGGTAAAGTCCAATTGCTGCCAATCTGGTTTGAACTCTGCAAGTTTCTGACTTGAATTTGGTTCTATGCAAGAGGAAAGTACTACTATAGGTCTGGAGAGTTCTATTGGTTCAGTGGCTGATTTTTAGACATTCCTCTGGTCTGGAATTTGTACTCTGATTATTTTTCTGAAAGCTGGGCTCAACAACAGGTACTAAAAAAAAACCAAAAAAACAAAACACTGCTACTCACTTCTCAGGTGAACTGCCTTCACTCTCAATACATTGCCCAAGAACACTATATGTGTAAGCTGGGTCTGTGACTCAGAATAGGGTATAGGCAAAACACCTACCAATTTGTACCTGTCACCATCACAGTGTCCTGGTATAAGTCTTATGGAACCTTGGTATATGTCTAGGATCTACTATTTTCCTAATGTACAATATTTCCCTAGGAATTGGAGGGAGTGTTCTGTGTGTACAGTGTGCTTTTGACAGGATAGCATCTGCAGTTCAATTCAATTTATTAAACATTAAGTGCCTACTATGTTTCAGTCACTATGCTAACTGCTGGAAATGCAAAATAAGGCAAAAGACATTTCTTTTTTAAAAATGCATTTATTTATTTAAAATTGAGTTGAAAAAGAAGAAAAATAAAATAGAAAAAGGAAAGGAAAAAAAATAATGCTGTGCCCAGTAGAACATCAGGGAGGATTAAAATTTATAACAATAAATTTCAATATCCTTTTCAAGAAAACATCAATAATAATAAAAGATGTATTAATAATTGTCCATCTTTTCTTTGATTCCTTGTAGATTTTCTTTTGCTCTCTGCTGTGTACTTTTTACTTTATTCTTTTCTTCCTCCTTTCCTCCCCCTTCCTCCAAGCAGGCTACAGTTAAGCACGGATATATTTATCTGTGTATGTATAAGTATACATATGAATGTGTGTATATACATATATATCCATGCATGTGCACACACATACATATACCTACCTCTATGAACATACACACAGATACATTTACATACACATATATCCAAAACAAGATTAATATGGCTGATAAATAGTATAGATTTCTTTCCTGATTGAATTCTTAAGATCAATGATTATTACCCCTACTTTTTTTCCCAAAAAGTTCTACTCCTGATCATTATTATTTTGTTTATGTATATTTTTTGTTTCCTATTCTTGCTAAATCTTCACTTCAGTTTCTACTTCTTGACTTTTCTTGCTATTATTTAACATCTCCCAAAAAGCCTTGGATGCCTCTCATGTTCTCCATCACCTTTTATCCTCCTCTTTATACCATTCCCTTTTATCTACACACCTTATCCCACTTCCATTAAACTATGTACCCTTTTCTATATCCCACTTTATCCTATTCCCTCCTCCCTTAGTTCTTTATAGATTTTTGAGGATTCTATATCCTTCTTGGCATACACAACACATACATACACACACATACACGCATAAAATATAAGCACTTTGTCCTTATTAAATCCCTTGAAATTAGTCTTTGAAGTTGGTCTTCATATATTAAATTTTCTATTGAGTTCAGCTTGGTTTGTTTGAGATGAAGCCTGAAAATCTGAGAGATCACTGAATGTCTATTTTTTTGTATAACAGTATACTTAATTTTGCTGAATGTGATATTTTTAGCTATAACCCTATTTCATTTGATTGTTGATACACAGTATTCAAGAATCTGTGGTCTTTTTTATTGTAGATGCTGAAAAATAATTGCATCTCCTGGCATATTCGAATAGTTTTATTTTTGTTTTGTTGTTGCTGGTAAAATTTTCTCTTTAATGGGGGTTTCAAAATTTAGTAATGATGTTCCCATATTTTCCTTTTAGGATCTCTTTAATGTAATTATGGGTAGATTTTTTTAAATTTCTATTTTCCCCTCTTGTTTTATCACTTCAAGATAATTTTCTTTAATTATTTCTTGTATTATTGTGTCAAGGTTCTTTCTTTTGATCATAGCTTTCAGACAGTTCAGTTATTTCTATGCTTTTTTCTTCTTGATCTGTTCTCTAGAACTGTTGTTTTTCCTATATTTTACATTATATTTTTTTCATTGTTTATATTTTTTCTTTGCTCATGCCTAATTTTTTCTTTCTTTCTTTCTTTCTTTTTTTTTTTTTTTTTTGCGGAGGCAATTGGGGTTAAGTGACTTTGTCCAAGGTCACATAGCTAGGAAGATAGCTATTTAACATTATTCTTTGGGGTAGGAGAGGCTTATTTATTTATTTATTTATTTATTTATTTATTTATTTATTTATTTATTTTTACTTTGGGATCCTTCTCCAAAGACAAACCCTGATCTTTCCTATTTCCATAGTAACTTTCTTTGGTTGAGTTCTTTCTCTTTTGCCTGCTCATTCAAATATATATATATAAAGAATTTAATTAGTGTAATCATCTCTAGTCGTGGAATAGGGAAGATGGCACCTCTGCTTCATTTCAGTTCTCTGTTCTGCCCTGAACTCCAAACCAAGAAGTTCAGTCTCCTATAAGTGCCCATAACCAGGAGGGTCCTTTGCTCACTACTTTTGCACTCACTGCATATGCCAGTTCCTTCTCACCCAAGGCTGCATTTCAGCACTTGAGGTGGGCCTGGCCTTCCTTATCAGTAGTTGTTCCCTCAATCTTCCTGGACAGGTAAAAAGTTCCTGTGGTTGAGATGAGGCTACTCAAAATCAGCTAGTCCTGAGACTCCCTGATAGTTATTTCATTGGAGCTAGCCTGGATGTCTTTATATTTCATATTGATTAAACCTCAGTCTTGGGAAGAAACCCTTCCTTCTGGGTTTCTCCAGTTGTTGCTGGTAGATGCACTTCTTCCCCATATTATACTTGTTTTACATTGAGCTATATTTACTCTGCAGCACAACGTTGTTTTGTTTGTGAGGAAAATCTGGAGTGCATGGAATTTTCTGACCTACTCTATTTTCCTAGAATCCTCCTCCTCAAAAGATAATTTCAAGGATCTTACAATATAATGGGAGAGACAACATGCAAAAAAATATAGGTATAAAGCAAATTATAGACAGGATAAACTATATACAAGATAAATAGGAAATAATTACAAGAGATAAGTACTAGAATTAAGAAGGATTAGAAAAGGAATCCTGAAGAAGGTGGAATTTTAGTTTAAACTTATAGGAAGTCAAGGAGGTTGTATTTGGAACAGAGTGGGAAGAGCTACTTAGGCATGGGGAATAGCCAGAGAAAATATTTGGAGCTGAGAGATGGTATGTTTTATTTCCACAGCCAGGTGGTCTGTATCACTGGACTGAAGAGTACATAGTGTGTGTGTGTGTGGGGGGGGGAGTAAGGTGTAAAAAGATAATAAGGCTCCAAGTTCAGTGGGAGAAATAACTAATTCTAACTTTTTTGGAATTTCTTAACCTTTATTTATACTGATTTATAAGAAGATCTGTTTAGAGGAGATTTGCAGAGGGGAGTTCCACTGTATTGTTCCTACCATTCTGCCATCTTGCCTTTGCTTTAGGCATACTTGATAAAAACAATAAGTAGAATAATATACTCTCTCAGTCCTTTTCTATACATAGGTGCATGTGTCAGTGTGTACTTTCTTAATATCTAATAGATTTATATTGCTTTTTGTGCATTTTTAACCTCTAAATTGTGTTGGATGAGAAAGTATCTGTAAAGGAAGATATAATTAGAAAATTAAATTAGAAGACATTGGTAACATAAGAGATTAATAAAAACTTTAGGAGCACATAGAACAGGAAGGAAAATCAAGAGAATAGAAAATAAAGTAATAAACCTTGAAATTGGAGATATGAAGGTCAGAGATAGGGTAAAGTCATTTTCATCCTTTGATCAAAAAATAATCATGTATTAAGTTCCATGGACATCACAAAAAACATGGCTGCTTTAGGTCAGCAAATATCCCGTTTCTAAGAAACAGTTCACTCATCACTTTATAATTTGTAACAAATTCTGATTTATGTTTTAAAAAAATCTTTTCCTAATCTCAAATAAAACAGCAGCAGTGTTTAGGGCCTTCTTGATTGTCAACAAAATAGGAATGATTCAAATAATGATCAGCAGTATTCATAGAACATTGACCACATTTGCCAACTACTATTAAGAGGCTGTGTGAGCTTTGATGATAAAATAACAATTTCTATTTCCACATTTGAGAGAGATACAAGCACCAATGGAGATGTATAATATACACTTTCCAAGGAATTTTTTTTCTTTTTTTTCTAATGTTTGGTGCTCTTTTTATTTTCAGAGGTAAACTTCATCTCTCAGATCCCACTATCCTTCTTCACCCAATCAATTCCTTCGGAGTGATGCAAACATTTCTTAAATCCACAAATAATAAAATTGTGTTGCTATCTTAGTAGATGTATCAAGGTGGGAGATAGGAGCCTGAATATAACGAAAGGCAGAAATTGAAAGTACAGAAATGACAAAACAGCGAGGAGTAGGTATGTGTAATCATTATTGTCACTTTTATAATGTAGGAAATGATGCTCTGGGAAAGCATGATGTATGCCATGTTTTTTTCATTACATGTGCACCAAAGAAGCCCATTGTTTCATCATCCAAATAGTAGTTTGGCTCACCCCATTCAACCAATCCTCTAGTGAGAAGTAAACAAGGCTGGCATTCCTGTCTTTGAATTGGAAGGAAAGAATCCCTTTCTTTTTTAGATTTTTTTCCCCTATTCTTAAGGATAAAATCCATTGCTTGGTGCTCTGAGATTCAGAAACTGCCTATTTGCCAAGATTTAAATACCTAACCTTTCTAATGGCACTTGGGATTGAACGATGGTTCTTGAGAGAGGTTATTAAGGCTCTTTGTCAGTTATGCTTAAATTTGGAGAGTAAGAAGGAGAATATACACTGAAGCTAGACTACCTTACTTTGCTTGGTTCAGCATATTTTTCTTCTTAATGTCAACAATTAGAAATTATCATTAAGTGCATCACAATCAAAGGATATCTGTAGTTCATGGCAAATTAATGAGGTACTGGAAAAATCTGAGCTGCTTCTTCTTCTTCTATATTTTGAAAAATTCATTGGGAATGCCTCTCTAGTCTCCCACCCCCATTCTTACCAGTGCTTACAATAACAAACATACCTCTGCTTGACTTCTTTCAAACAATCTTATCAAAACAGCATGGCTTGGTGGCTTATTTATTTATTTGAAAATGAACAATATTCTCATCAATAAACTATCTGAGAAAATGAGATTCAGTTACAAAGTGCCTAAATTGGACACATGAATTAAAGGCCCAACCCAGCCACACTTTAATTTGTCAACAATAAACAGAGGAATGAATTTCCTTAGTTCAACAAAACCTCCAGGTTTCAAAGGCTGAATTAAATGACGATAAGTGCTATCAAACCACCATGAGGGATGGAGACTTCCTGAGGAGGCAGCCCACCTGGCTTGAGTAATTAAAGACAGTCCAACTGGCTGGAATTGTGCTGATAAGGAGAACAAGGAGAAGCAGATAGGGATACATGTGAATTCTAAGTGGGTTAATTGTATTATGATATTTAAAATACAAGTCTTAATTTGCATCCACAACAACATTTCAGGTCCTACAGAAATAGGTGTAATAATCCTCCTTGGGTTTGACATCATATAAAGGATGTTTTACATGTTGTCTATTTCTGAGTGCTGTCAATACAGCTTTACAAAAATCAATGTTGATTAGCAGTAGAAATTAGAAAGTTAAAGTAATTCCCTTTGAACAATATCTGAGAAAAAGTTTTATCCTCATCTCTGTACCACTTTCTTACCCTTGTATAATCATTCTAGATATTTTTATCATTCATTTACTTTTTACAGAATCTTAGGATCCCTAGGCAAAGGAAAAATGATGCTATGCATGTCTTATAAAGTTTGCAATACATATAGAACTCCTGTCATCATTTGTGTTCTCACTTAACTCTGTTATTTCTCAGATTAATGGATTTTGGTCAGGTTGAGGGCTTCCCACTTTTCTTGGACAAGGTTTTCTAGGAGAGAGCACTTTCATTAAAAGCTTTACACTTGTTTCTCTCTAAAGATATCTATCAAACATTTTCTCTCAATATCCTTTTGACTAGATACATAGTAAGTCCCCAGTTGAGCTACTTTGTATCTTGTGGGTGAGAATAGAGGGTTGTCAAAGCTTTAAACAGGAACATAGAGGACCTAAGAAGAAAAAAAAAATATAGTAATCACGGAAAATTATATACCAAAGGAAATGTATTTCTTTTTATTTCAAAATTTCAAGGAAATGTTTTATGTTTTCTTGGAATTCCAGGTACTATAATGAAATAATGTGTAAAATGTAATAGCAAGCAGATTTCAGAATTCATTGCAAGATCCAGAGTAAATGCTGCTATGGGAAATCATTTGGCTGGAGGATGGTCATTAAAATGCAGCTATCTTAAAAACAACAACAACAACAACAACAACAACAACAACAACAACAACAACAACAACAACAAAACAACAACAACCTCAACAACCCTAAAACTGAATTTCTCAACATTATGGAAATTTTGGATTTCCAATTTCTTTTTTTTTTTTTTTGGAGTAGGGGAAGTCAGGCTGATTTACATATAAAAATAAATTTGAATTCATTGCAGAGGCTTGTTCCCCTTAAGATCACTGTTCTATATTCTCATTATAGTTGGATCTGAATCATGGTCTACCAACAGTTATTCATGAATCTGAGCTCTAGCAGGTTAGAGGTTTGCAGGTCTTCATGTAGGGAGTCTATCTTTAGAAATGCCTTCCCCTTATGAACTAACAAAAGAAAAAGTTGGTTGGCCTTCAGGCCTACATTTTGAGGTCAAGCTTTTACTAAAGTTCAGAGCTAAGAGCGAAGACACTGATTACTATTAATAATTTGTTTTCTGATATTTCCATCATGTACAGGCCATGGGGAACATTTCATAAATTGGAACAAATGAATAAAAATATGTAAAACTAGTTTTAGCAATTTTCAAAGTGCTAAGGTGTTTGTTATGTCCTATATCAGCATAATTGTACACATTCTCTGTGATATGCAACATAAAGTGAGCAATAAAAATAAGTCAGATTTTTATGCATTCCTTTTCTTAAATTTTCAGATACAATTTTCCAAAAAGAGTGATGGGATAGCTGTGTTAGAAAGAACCTCAAAAGCCATCCAACCCATACCTATATCTAAAAGTAAATCTTCTCTGTAATATGGCTGAAAAACTGGCCATTTTGATTCTGGTTGAAGATCTATAAAGATGGGAAATTCATTATCACTGAAGACAGCTCATTCTACTTTTGAAAAACTTGAATTTTTATCTATGTTCTTTGATATGGAACATATATTTGCAACTTCAGAATGCCCATAGTTCTATCCTTCAGGGACAAAGAGAAGAGGTCCAATACTCCCTATTTGTGACAAGTCTTCAAATACTTGAGGATAGTGATCATGTCCCCCCTAAATTGGAGTAAGCTTCTTGATTCCCTTTCCTATATAAGCTTGAACTCCTTTAGTCCAAATTTTGACAGAAGTTGGTAGAATAAAGTGGTTTGTTTCCTTAATATTGACTGTCAAAACTAAGGTCACCTTGGCTCTCTTGGTTGGTCATATCCCTTTGTTGACTAATTTTGAAATTAGAGTTCATTAAAATTTGCAGAACTTTAAAATTTATATTTATATATAAGTAATAATATTTATATATGTAATATACAATATATGAATAATAATAATATATAAAATTATATAATAATATTTTTCATACCTTCTTTTTTGAACTTAAAGAGTTAATTCTTGAATCTGAATGTAAAATTTTACATTTATGTCTACTAAATATTATATTCAATTCAATCCAGTGTTCAACCCTGTCAATGTGATTTGGGATCTTGATTCTATTGTCAAATAGCTATTCCTACTAGTCTTTTTTGTGGTATAAATGACACATATGTATTTATCCAAGTCATGGATAAAACATTAAACAATACAGAGCCAAGCACTTATTAGAGACTTTCTTCAAGTTGACATGGAATCATTAATGACTACACTTTATATGTATCATTCCATTAATTCTGTTAACCCATTGTCAAAAACAGGAAATAAGATTAATCTTATATTCTTATATCACCTGTTGTTGATGAATCCATGTTGGCTCTTGATGATCCAGATTACTGATATATCTTTATATATATATATATATATATATATATGTATATATATACATATGCATGTATATATATATGTAATAATAATATATAAAAGTATATAATAATACTTTTTTCATACCTTTTTTTTGATCATAAAGAGTTAATTCTTGAATCTGAATTTAAGTAAGCTCACTTTGTTGTTTGTACAATTTGTTATCTTCTCTTTAAAAAAATGGGACAAAATTTACTCTTTTCTGTCTTTCAGGATGTCAGTATTTCTTTATAGCTTATATAGATAAAATTATCCTGTGTCAGGCAACTTGGGTTCATTAAGAGAATTAGAAACTTATCTATAATCTTTTTACATCAAGTGCCAAACTCTGATTTTAACTCCTTTCAATTCAAAGTTCATTATTCTTGGTAGAGAAAATAGAGTGATTTTCTTCCTTCAGGTTTCTTTTTTTTATTATTCCACTTATCCTGAGCATTTATCAAATACTATAAGCTTCTTCTTCCAAATATAATTGAATGCTACAATAAACCATCACTACCTATAACAACACAAATCAAAAACTTTTTAGCTTTATTTTTCCTTGTCATTTTGAACTGTAGTACAACAGAAAGGTTTATAAATCTATTTTCAAGTCAAGAAATCAAATTTTATTGTCAACAAGTCACTCCATTATTAATCTCAGTATAACTCATCATAATAAATAGAGAATTTATCTTTTGGATTCAGTTTCTAAAATTGTTCTTAAGACTTTTCTCTTGCTTACTGGTATGTGTTGTCATTTAAGAATTCCAGAAAAATCTTTTCTATGCCAAATTTTTAACCCCTTTTTGCTCTCATTAAAATATAATTCTTTGAATGATTTCCTCCCTTATATATTAACATTTTTTGGTGGTTTGTCCTATATTCTCTTTATTTTATTAAAAGCTTTTTATTTACAAAACATATGAGTGATTTTTCTACATTGACCTTTGCAAAAACTTTTTTTCCCAAGCTTTTCCCCTCCTTCCCCCCACCCTCCACCCCTAGATGACAGGTAATCTAATACATGCTAAATAGGATAAATTATATGACAAATCCAATACATGTATACATATCTATACAGTTATCTTACTGCACAAGAAACATCAGATCTAGAAAGAGAAGAAGAAAAAAACAACCTAAGAAGGAAAACAAAATGCATGGAAATATTCACAGAAAGCGTTAAAAGGCTGTGTTGTGGTCAGTACTCAGTTCCCACAGGCCTCTCTATGGATGTATATGACTATCTTCATTGCTGAACAATAGGAACTGGTTTGAATCATGTCATTGTTGAAGAGAACCATGTCCATCAGAATTGATCATCATATAGTCTTGTTGCTGTGTATAATATTCTCCTGGTTCTGCTAATTTCACCCAGCATCAGTCCATGCAAGTCTCTCCAGGCCTCCCTAAAATCATCCCACTGGTTGTCTCTTACAGAACAATAATATTCCATAACATTCATATACCATAATTTATTCGTCCATTCTCCAATTGATAGGCATCCCCTCAATTTCCAGTTTCCTGCCACTACAAAAAGGGCTGCCACAAACATCTCTGCACATGTGGGTCCCGTTCGCTCCTTTAAAATCTTTTTAGGATATAGGCCTAGCAGAAACACCGCTAGGCCAAATGGCATGCACAGTTTGATAACTTTTTGAGCATAGCTCCAAACCACTCTCCAGAATGGTTGGATCTGCTCACAGTTCCACCAACAATGCATCAGTGTCCCAGCTTTCCCACATCCCCCCCAACATTTGTCATTATCTTTTCCTGTCATTCTAGCCAATCTGACAGGTGTGTAGTGATATCTCAGAGTTGTCTTAATTTGCATTTCTCTGATCAATAGTGATTCGGAGCACCCCTTCATGTGACCAGAAATAGTTTCAATTTCTTCATCTGAAAATTGTCTGTTTATATCTTTTAACCATCCATCAATTGGAGAATGGCTTGAATTCTTATATATTCGAGTCAATTCTGTATATATTTTAGAAATGAGGCCTTTATCAGAACCTTTTGATGTAAAAATATTTTCCCAGTTTACTGCTACCCTTCCAATCTTGTCTGCATTCATTTTGCTTGTACAAAAACTTTTTAACTTGATATAGTCAAACTTATCTATTTTGTAATTAATGATGACCTCTTGTTCTTCTTTGGTCACAAATTCCTTCCCCCTCCACAGGTCTGAGAGGTAAACCATCCTACATTGTTCTAATTTGTTTATAATATCATTCTTTATGCCTACATCATGAATTCATTTTGACCTTATCTTGGTATATGGTGTTAGGTGTGGGTCAATGCCTAATTTCTTCCATACTAGTTTCCAATTATCCCAGCAGTTTTTGTCAAATAGTGAGTTTTTATGCCCAAAACTGAGGTCTTTGGGTTTATCAAACACTAGATTAATATTGTCATTGAGTATTTTGTCCTGTGAACCTAACCTATTCCACTGATCCACTACTCCACTTCTTATCCAGCACCAAATGGTCTTGGTGACCACTACTCTACAATATAGTTTCAGATCTGGTACAGCTAGGCCACCCTCATTTGCATTTTTTTCATTAATTCCCTTGAAATTCTTGACCTTTTGTTTTTCCAGATGAATTTTGTTGTTATTTTTTCTAGGTCAGTTAAATAATTTCTTGGGAGTCTGATTGGCATAGCACCAAATAAATAGATTAGTTTAGGTAGTATTGCCATCTTCACCACATTCGCTTGACCTATCCAAGAGCACCTGATGTTTTTCCAATTGTTTAGATCTGACTCTGTGTGGAGAGTGTTCTGCAGTTTTGCTCATATAGATCCTGACTTTCCCTTGGCAGATATATTCCCAAATATTTTATACCATCGATAGTTATTTTGAATGGAATTTCTCTCTGCATTTCTCGTTGTTGCATTTTGTTGGTGATGTACAAAAATGCTGATGATTTATGTGGATCCATTCTGTATCCTGCAACTTTACCAAAGTTTTGGATTAATTCTAATAGTTTTTTAGTTGATTCTCCAGGGTTCTCCAAGCAGACCATCATATCATCTGCAAAGAGTGACAACCTGGTTTCCTCATGACCCACTCTAATTCCTTTAATCTCTTTTTCTTGTCTTATTGCCAAGGCTAGCATTTCCAATACAATACCGAACAGTAATGGTGATAGTGGGCAACCTTGTTTCACCCCTGATCTCATTGGGAATGGTTCCAGTCTATCACCATTACATATGATGCTAGCCGATGGTTCCAAATAGATGCCACTGACCATCCTAAGGAAAAGTCCATTAATTCCTATACTCTCTAATGTTTTCAATAGGAATGGATGTTGGATTTTATCAAATGCTTTTTCTGCATCTATTGAGATTATCATATGTTTTTTGTTAATTTGGTTATTAATATAGTCAATTATGTTAATAGTTTTCCTAATATTGAACCATCCCTGCATTCCTGGTATAAATCCTACTTGGTCATGATGTATTATTCTGGGAATGATTTTCTGTAATCTCTTTGCTAATATTTTATTTAAGATTTTTGCATCAATATTCATTAGGGAGATTGGTCTATAATTTTCTTTCTCTGTTTTTGTTTTACCTGGTTTAGGTATCAGTACCATGTCTGTATCATAAAAGGAGTTTGGTAGGAGTCCTTCATTCCATATTATTGGAGTTAATTGTTCTTTAAATGTTTGGTAGAATTCACATGTAAATCCATCTGGTCCTGAGGATTTTTTCTTAGGGAGTTGATTAATGACTTGTTCTATTTTTTTTTTTTCTAAAATGGGACTATTTAAGTAATTTATTTCCTCTTCTGTTAATCTGGGCAATCCATATTTTTGTAGATATTCCTCCATTTCACTTAGGTTATCAAATTTATTGGCATAAAGTTGGGCAAAGTAACTCCTGATTATTGCTCTAATTTCCTCTTCATTGGTGGAAAGTTCTCCCTTTTCATTTTTGAGACTAACAATTTGATTTTCCTCTTTCCTTTTTCTAATTAAATTAACTAGAGGTTTATCTATTTTGTTGGTTTTTTCATAAAACCAACTTTTAGTTTTATTTATTAATTCAATAGTTTTTTTGCTTTCAATTTTATTAATCTCTCCTTTTATTTTTAGGATTTCAAGTTTGGTATTTGATTGGGGGGGGTTAATTTGTTCTTTCTCTAGCTTTTTTAGTTGCAAGCCTAATTCATTGATTTTCTCTTTCTCTGTTTTATTCAAATAAGCATCTAGAGATATAAAATTTCCCCTTATTACCGCTTTGGCTGTATCCCACAAATTTTGGTATGTTGTCTCATTATTGTCATTCTCTTGGATGAAATTAGTAATTGTGTCTGTAATTTGCTGTTTCACCCATTCATTCTTTAGGATAAAATTATTTAGTTTCCAATTGCTTTTTGGTTTATTTTCTCCTGGCCTTACATTGCATGTGATTTTTATTCCGTCATGATATGAAAAAAAATACATTTATTATTTCTGCCTTCCTGCATTTGATTTTGAGGTTTCTGTGTCCTAACACATGGTCAATTTTTGTATAAGTTCCATGGACTGCTGAGAAAAAAGCAAACTTTCTTTTTTGTTAATAAACGTAATTTCAAAGAATTTCAAAGATGATAAAATATGTTATCCATATTTTGGAAAGTGTTTTATTAGAAAGCAACCATGAAAATAAGCATTGGCCTATATGCTCTAGGCATTATAGAAATAAAGGCTATTTTAATGTGAATTAGGTAGCCAGCCTAATGGAATTATGTTAATATTTTCTTTTTACTTTTCTTCTTTGTTTGATTTTTATGGGAGTTTGTATTTGTGTAGAACTCCATGTCTTTTCTATAGGGATATAAAGATATCTATTTACCAACATGGTCTGGTATGAAAGGAGGACAGAGAGAAAGAGAAGTATGATAAGGAATTTGGGAGCACAGAGCATGGGGTCACTTTTCTATCTCTGTTACTTTCTTTGTGCATGACCTTGACATTTAACCTCTCTAGACTTTAGTTTGCTCTTTATAAAAAGAGAGAGTAAATGTCCCTAAGGTTCCTTCCAGCTCAAAATCTATGAGTTTATGAGATCAGGCTCAGAGAGCATTGTACTAAAAGTCAGGACCCCCTTAAACCTTGAAGTAGAAACTTACACTTGATCTTCTGGCTGGGAGTGGGAAGCAGAAGTAGTCCTCCCTTGAAGTATTGGTTAAATAAAAAGAAATGCATGAGGGAACATCTATATAATTATATACATAATTTAGAATGTGTCAGTGAGTATATATGTAAATGTTAAATGCTATAATTTAATCACATATTTTTCCTTTATTCTCTCCGTTCTTTTCCCTTTTTGTCTATTCTAGACATTCTCTGATTCATTGTCATTACACTTATTTATTCCTTATTTTGGTCTGTATTACTCATGATTTTAAATCTTCCAAAAATATCTATTTCGAGTTTTCTAAGCAATTTCTATATCATTTCCTTGTAGATTTTTCTGCCTTTCCTCTTTTTCTGTTGTGCCTCACAATTAAAAGTGTCAATTACTGCAAAAGATAGTGGAGATAGTAGAAATTTTCCTGTGTTCCTGTCCCTTCCTTTAAAGTTCATTATTACCATAATATTTTGCACGTGATCATTACTAACTTACCCCTCCCCATTTAATTTACCATTGAATCTTCTCTCTGATCCCTGCCTAACCTGCCTTCATGATGTCAGTTACTCCAAGGAGCACAGACTGATTTTCCTTCTGAGGCAGGATGTTATCCATGCTGGCCTGACACTTTCTCAGAGGGAGTAACCTGGCAAGGCACCAAATTCCTAAATATTATGCTCATTCTAAGGTCCTTATGTTCCACTGAAGAATATTCCTTCCCCTACATGGAAGTGTTCTTCAATTGGGCCCTTTGAACAACTGATTTAAAAATTTCCCCTTAAGAAGAATACTCCAGTGAGAGTCTGAGGGAACCACAACTGGTTGTAAGTTGGCTATTGTAATCAGAAGAAAGAAATGCTTAATTAAAAAAAAATTATATGTTACCTCATATTTTTGGTGATAAGATTTGATCCAACCAAATCACTTTTGTATTATACTACATTAATATGCCAATGTAATACTAATGACTTCTGTATACCAGGTCAAATGCTTTGGATTTTTGTTTTTAGAACTGATGATGGATTTCTGTCATTCCTTCCACACTTTTGCCTGGTTTCTTCCTATGACAAGTATTTAAAAAATCACTTTGGTAGGGGAACAGTCCTTTAAAATAGAGCAAAGCAAAGTTAAATGAGTCATTGGAGAACCTGAAATCTCTTGATCTAGGGATAATAAATATTATTGTCAAGCCCAATAAATTAAAACACCTCCATGATTCTTTTTCTCTCTGTGATTTAGAACAATTTAGAAAAACATTACCATGTTTTCAAGGCTTATGGTAAATAGATCTTTTCTAAAATTATTTTATTATTAATAAAAATGATGCCATCTTCAGCAAAGTAAAATGAATCACTCTTAAAAAGGAAATGAAAAATCCAGCAAAATCCCATAAGGATTCACAAAATGGTAAATGATGATTGAAACCTAAAATCATACTTTTAGGGTCTTTGGTACACTTCTTTTGCAAGTTGTGAATTGTGAATTTCAGTTATATGGAATATTCTTATATTCAGCTGAATCACTTTTAAATAATAGAAGCAAAACTTTCAAGTTCAGTTTTATGAGACAAATGGTTCAATAATATTAGTCATGGCTACACAAGCTGTATTTGTTTTTGGCTAAAGTTTCCGGGAATAGCAATGACAAAACTGCCATATCCCTTTACCATTACTTCAGCCACAGGCAAAGGTTCTTCTTCCTCTCCCTTTCCCTTTTGTTTCAACTCTTGACTCTCCCTTCCCTACTATGGGTAATCCCATCTAATAATACCCACAACTGAGTTCGTCATTTAAAGGGTTGGACCTTTTGATTTTTTTTCCTCCTGATGTATAAAAAGTCTACTGTAAGAGAGGAAATATATAAGAGAATATCCTGAACTTTAATTGCCTGAGAGAAATGCCTTCTGGAGTCCTAGATTTCTCGACTACTTCCTCTAGCAAGGGAAGACAAAGAGAGTAGTAACATTTTATATATTATTAATGTTGAAGTTGTGCTCTCCTGATAATTGTTTATTAGTAAAATTGTTTTCACTTCATTTTCTTACCCTTCAAATTTTCTTCATTAAGTAGCATGTCTAGTTTAGAATTCTAATTCAGGTACAGAACTTGAAATTCATTTTTACTGTCCAGGACATATGACTTATGAGGAATCTTATATGTAACTTAAGGTTTACATGACAGTGGAGAAACACTCTTTGGAAAAGTCTTCCAAGTCATTAAAAATAAATCTGCTATTTATCTTACTAGATTTCTCTTCTTGACCCCTGTGGGGAATAGAATATCTGTGCTTTCTAGTAGAAGCAATTCAGTATGAGGTTTTTGTAATTAGACATTCCTCTGTAGAAAGGTGGTAGTAGTAAGAATGTTGCATCATGAAGCTAAATGAATGGCGTCTATACTTGTTGCTCAGTATGAGGTTTGTTTCTTGAGAAATCTGATTCCTAAAAAAGTACTAAGAAATGAATTTTTGAATTTGTTTGCTAAGCAAAAAAACCTAGGAATTTACTCTCTTTGTTTATGGGAGAGGGGTCATTTCTTAGAAAAACATACAAAGAATCTGAATCCTTCTAAGGGACTAGGATGCCCCCTTAAATTAATGGAACAAAAGATCCTAATATTTATGTTGTCATTTTAAGGCTTTCGAATATATGAAATTTATGAAAACTTAATTGATATTGACATTCCTAGAGCATTGTAGAAATGTAGATTTGATTTTGTTTTATTATAACACTCAGTGACTTTTAATAACTGATATCCTTCATGTAAATAAAATCAGTTCAATATTATTTCATTGAAATAGATAATTTTGGCAACCATACAGATTACATTGAATCACAAAACAGTGATTTACATACATAGCTATTTAATGCATTTTTGTTGGAGAAGCTGGGTGGTACAGTAGTTAAAGCTTGGAATCAGGAAGAATCATCTTCATGAGTTCAAATCCAGCCTTAGATATTTACTAGCCATATGATCCTGGGCAAATCACTTAATTCTATTTGCCTAAAAAAGGGGATGTAGGGTGCATTCAGAGAAGGCTAGTGCCTCTTTTGTGAAGACTGCTGAGCCCTTTTCAGCACAGCTTTTCACCTTTAGTGTCTACCTGATTCATCCAACTCTAATCTCTGGCTCCAAGAAGCTATAGCATACACAGTAGCCACACGCCAGTAAACCATTTTGGTAGAGAGGTTAAATAAACCAAATTGAGGGTAACTGAAGGGTCTAAAATCTATTTGTGAGTTAGGAGGGATTTCTATCCCAATGACATGAAGACCTTCCATGGTAGAATGAGCAGATGAGAACAATTTGTTTCAACAGCATGAAGATAGTTGAAACAGGCATTGTCAAGTACTTTGATTTTGATTAGACTTAGAAGACACTAAGGCCATTGTATCTTGAGTCATCATCAATCCTCTTGACTCTGTCCTGCCATTAAATTGTGGAGATTTCATAAAAAAATAGTGAAGCTGATGACTTTGTGCAACTCTGCCTCATTTAAGTACAATTTACACATGAATCAAAAGATACCATCCATACCATTTTACCATTTTTGCCTATCTCAAAGTCCTTAGTGACAGACAAATGACAAAGCAGTAAGTGTGAATACACAACTTGCATACAGTTGACTCAAGCTATAGGATTGTCTTCTCACGGAAGCAGCATTGGATTCAACAGCTCCCTGGGTGACTGAGCAACCATTTAAGAATCACACTACTCACCTCCTGATGTGAGGAAGGGGCCAGAAAAGGTGCCCTAAAATTGTCTGCTTATCCAATCTTGGCCTGTTTATTGCAGCAGACAAGCATCTTACCTACAGTTAAAAATATGAAAAAAATGTACAAAAACTTCTGCAAAGATGATTCTGTTCACCATCAATACATGGAATGTGCACATACTTATAGACAACATAAAATTCAATAGACCTAAAAGACGAACAACTCTTGTGAGAGAACTCAGCTTCCCTGAATGAAACAAAGCTGAGAAATCAACTAACTGAGGTCACAGCTGGATGATTTTTTTCCCTGCAGTGATAACAATGAAGAGGAGCTCTGTGAAGCTGGTATAAGTTTTGCATTCAAAACTAATCTATTCAACAAACTTGTATGAATACCAAGGAAAGCAAATGATAAGCTCATGACAATATGATTGTCACTTTTGGGAAAATGTTATGTCACCCTAATCAATGTCTATGACCTCACCATGACAAACTCTGATGAGGTCAAAGAAAAAAAAATGAAGCCTTGGAGACTCTTATCAAAAGAGGACAAGCTTGTAATTTTGAGTGATTTTGATGCTAGAGTAGACTCAGACTACAAGACATGGCAGGAAGTCCTTGGGAGGAATGGAGTTAGAAACAGTAAGAGCAATGGTCAATTATCATTGAAAATTTGTGGATCTCATGACCTTCTAATCACAAATACTGTCTTCCATTTGCCTAAATGCAAGAAAGATGTACCTGCATCCTTGCAGCAAACATTGACATTTAATAGACTATGTGATTATAAGAAGGAGACATGATGTGAAAGTGACGAAGGTAAGGCAACGTGTGGTACAGTGTGCTGGACTGATCATAGACTTATCCTCTCCAAGCTAAATATTTGCAGTTAGCAAAAGCTGCAGCACAAAGACAAAATAATTACCAAGAGAGTTGTCATTAGAGAGCTGGAACATCTTGTTGCTAATTTGGAAGGAAAGCACACAGTTGGCAGCAGTGGAACAGCAAAGGAGTGGACAGCTTTTAGAGATTTGATGTACAACACTGCATTTGCTCATTTGGATCAGAACACTCACAAACAACAAGACTGATTTGAAGAAAATAATGGGGAAAGTCAGAAGCTGCTAGTTGAAAAATAAGAACTCAAAATTTACCAGCAAAATAGTTTGTCCATCTCTAAGAAGATAGCATTTAATTCCATCAAAATTAAAGTACAATAGAGTGATACCGGATTCTTATCTCAATAGGAAGGAAAATAAAATAGTTTAATGCTGATAGTAACAATTGAAAGCACTTCTATGATGCCCAAAAGACTATTTATGGACTAGAGACTTATGGTGCACCTCCAGTACTGATGAAGCCACATTGATTAAAGATAAGTACATTATCCTAGAGAAGTAGGCTGAACGTTTCCATTGTGTTAACACTGTCTTCAATCAATGCTGAAACCATTTACTATTTACCTCAGGTTGAAGTTAATCCCTCCCTAACTAAAGTTCTAATTGAAGAAGAGGTTTTGAATGCCATTAAGCTCCTTTCATATGGCAAAGCACTTGGTATTAATTCTATTACAGTTGACATTCATAAAGCTCATACTAAAGCTGACTCAAATTTTATGGGTTATATGGCAAGAGGGGGTTATCCTCCAGGAGTTCAAGGATCCCTTCATTGTCTTTCTCCATAAAGGTAAAGGGAATTGATTGTCCAGTGACAATCACAGGCGGAAGGAAGGGAGGAAGTTGTCTCTATCTTAGATATTGCTGATGAAATTGAGTCCTGCTTAATAGGATGATCCTTCACCTTGAAGATAATCATCCATCTGAGATCCTGAGTGACTTCAGTAAGGAATGAAGAACAGATGTTTGCTGCTCTACAACTCCAAGGCAATGCCAGGAGCAGAACAGAGATGTATACATATCCTTTGACAAAGGCCTTTGATACTTTAAATCATGAGGGCATATGGAAAATATGTCAAAATTTAGTTGCCCCAACAAGTTCATCAGTATTGTATTTCAGTTTCACAATAACATGCTTGCTCTGGTTCTGAATAATGGACTGATGGAGTGAAATAAGTCTGTGTGCTTCCATACTTTTTAGCTTGATGTGTTCAGCCTTTCTATCAAATCCTTCAGTGAGGACAAACATGGCAACAAGGTCAGCTACTGCACTGATAGTAAGTTCTTCAACATGAAAAGGCTACAAGTCAAAGCTAAAGTGGAGGGAATGTTGGTGCATGGTTTTTTGTTTGCTGTTGATTGTGCACTTAATTCTGCCTCTGAAACTGAGTTGCAACAAAATATGGATCAGTTCTTTGTTCTTGGGCTGATTTTGACTTAATCAAAACCAAGCCAGCAGCATATCCATAGGTGGAATCATTGGTTATAGCAAATGGAGAAACTTTGAATACTGAAATATAGTTTCCAGGGATGTATGCATTGATAATGAGATTGACACATGTAGTGTCGGAGTTAACTCAATGTTTGGAAGACTTCTAAGGAAAGTGTGGGAGAAAAGAGGTATTAGACTGACTAGCAAACTGAAGGTTTACAAAGCTGTTGTGCTAAACTCATTACTGTATGCCTGTGAAACTGGAAAAGGATACCAGTGTCATTCTAGGAAACTGAATGGCTTCCATATGAATTGATTCTGAAGATCATCTGGCCGGATAAGGTATCAAACACTGAGGTCCTTTCTAAAACTAAACTGCCAAGCATTCAAACTCTACTACAGAGATCCCAACTCTGGCAGGCTGGCCATGTTATTCGAATATCAGACATATGCTTACCAAAAAGACTATTTTATGGAGAACTCACCCAGGACAAGTACTCACATTGTGGTCAGAAAAAGTGATACAAGGACACTTTAAAAGATCTCTCTTAAGAAATCTGGAATTCATTGTGTGACATGGGAGACACTGTCATAGGACTGCCCAGCCTGATATGCCCTTATTAGAGAAAATGTTATATTGTATGAGCAAAACAGAATTGAAACAGCTCAAAAGAAATGTGAGATGTGCAAAAATTTAGAGAATCTACTTCAAATATTCACATGGGCTATATGTGCCTATGGTAGAGTATTCTGAGTTCATATTGATGTAGTCAGGCATGGTGGGATACACTGTAATTTACCTCTAACATAGTGATATAATGTTGGTCCTCTTCAAGGGTAAAGGACAATAACCAATGAAGTTTTAGGAATATAGTTTAAAATGTTTATATACTTGATAAAAACAATTTTGAGTTATATCTATATGACACTTTTATTTTCCTAACTTATATTTTAGAAACTGCTGTACGCTTTTCTGGATAGAGAGGTGGCACTGTGGATAGAACATTTGTTCTGGAGTCAGGAAAACCTTAGTTCAAAACCTAATCCTACACATTTACTAGCTGTGTGACCTTGTACAAGTCACTTAACCCTGTTTGCTTTAGATTTTTCATCTGCAAAATAAGTTGGAGAAGGGAATGGCAAAGCATTATAGTATCTTTGCCAAGAAAACACCCAAATGAGATCATGGAGAATCAGACACAACAACTCCTTTTTAAAATTTGTTCCTTCTTATTTCTATTTACCCAACACATATCATTGCCATGGAAGAACTTGCCTTTAAAATCTTAGATTACAGATATATTCTTATTGTTTAAGTATCAGCTTCTGTCTTAGAAGTTGTGATATCAGAACATCTTCCTGATCTTCAATTCAATTCAATAAGAATATATTAAGTGCTAGAAAGTAATTATTTTATGGATAGCACTAAGAATTAGAGGAATTTCGAAAGTTATGCAATAGGGTATTTTCCCTATATCAGGTTGTTCCTGATCTGAAGTTTGAAGAGAGCTAGAGATTCCAAAAGGCAGACGTGATAAAGAGAGAAAATATTCCAGATATGGTGTGTTTATATAACAACAAGGTGCCAAAAAATAGAAGATCATGTTTGGGAAAAAAAGTAAACAAAGACAGTTTAGCTAAAATATAGTATTTGAGGAGGAGTGATAGAAAATAAAGATATCATGACAACTTGTTCTACATCATAATCACTCATGTATGTGTAGCTTATCAAATGAGATTTTGACTCTAGACAGATTCCATTATTTAGCTATGTATGCATTTGTTGCTATTGAGGACAAAATCACAAATCCTATTTTTAGGACTGGATACATGTAGGTCTATATTATAGTGATAAATGTTTTAAAATAGTTGACAAGTGAATAGCTAGACATAATAATGTTTAAATTGTCTTGAAATGCTGCTGAAATATGTCTACAAACAAATTATCTTGGGATAGCATCACACATAGGATAAAACAAAAGTTTTTAATTTACCTTTTCCCCAGAAATTTGAAGAGCTAAAGGGTTTAATAATGAATTAATTTATTCAACAAGCATTTAGGTTTTACTTTGTGTGAATTCTTGTGCTAAGCAAAGGAGGACATGAATGATAATTAAGAAACTGACTCTGTTTTTGAAATTTACAACCAGAGGGAAAATGATATATATGCAAACATATTACCACTAAAGACAAATCCATCCATAGCAAAGCTTTTATATAGAATTAAGTGGAATTCATGGAACAATTCAACTGGCCTCTAAAATAAGGTAAGAAAATTAGATTTTCAGATAAACATAGCCTAAATATTTTGGTATCATTTTTCTGGATGTGTTAAGCAATTTAAATCAAATAAATGACAATTCATAAAAAATGGGTTAAGCAACAAGTGCATATGCCAGAAAAGTGAATATAATATGATAAGAAATAAAAGAAGCATAATGCAACATTCAGGTACTAAGGAAGAATTAATTTTCATTATGGTATCAGAGATATATTCATATAGTATATAACAAATCAGCTAAGTTTGAAGAATGGATAGAGTATCAAAATGCATGTCCTAGAGCTGGGGATAGAAAGAGCATTTCAAGAAAATATAATACTATAACAGGAGTATGGAATAATACCTAGCCTAGTTTGCCTGGAGCATAGTGCCTGTAGAAGATATGAAGATATGAGATATGAAATTATGGAAGCAATACTTTTTTGCAGGCTTCAATGGTGATAGGTTGCTTTGTATCTTTAACTTCTCATATCTTAACAAATGAAAACTCAAGGTGGAATAGATATCTCTGCTATCTAAGGTTGCCTTTTTATTGGGATTTTGCATACTCAAAAGCACACATAAAAGAAACTTGGCCTGAAGAGAGAGATGAGAAAAAAAAAAAATCTTTTCTTTTCCTGCCCACCTTCCCACCTTCCTGCCTTTGCTTCCTTCCTTCCTTCCTTCCTTCCTTCCTTCCTTCCTTCCTTC
>JAJPUD010001192.1:138890-222628 GCA_023553655.1 Myrmecobius fasciatus | reverse complement strand
TTCCTTCCTTCCTTCCTACCTTCCTTCCTTCCTTCCTTCCTTCCTTCCTTCCTTCCTTCCTTCCTTCCTACCTTCCTTCCTTCCTTCCTTCCTTCCTTCTTTCCTTCCTTCCTACCTTCCTTCCTTCCTTCCTTCCTTCCTTCCTTCCTTCCTTCTTTCCTTCCTTCCTTCCTTCCTTCCTTCCTTCCTTCCTTCCTTCCTTCCTTCCTTCCTTCCTTCCTTCCTTCCTTCCTTCCTTTCCTTCATTTCTTTCTTCCTTCCTTTCTACCTCATCACTTAGCACAATACCTAGAACATAAAAGTTGTATTGACTGACTGACTGACTAATGCTGGGAAGGAGGGCAAATAATGGTCAAACAAGGGACACTACTTCTGAGAAAATGAATGGCTTTTATGTAATAATAGGTAATTTTTATGCAAAGCATTTTATAGATATTTAATTTAATTTGTACAACAGCTTGAAGAAACTGAGATTGAGGGATTGTTTCTTGCTTAGGGTCTCACAGTTAGTGTCTGAGTTAAAACTGAGGTTCAACTCTTGCTGACTTGAAGTTCCCATACTGTCTATACTAAACCATACTGACACTCCTGGATAGCCCTGAGAGTTACTCTCCTTGGCCCTAGAAGGAAGACCTAGAAATAATGAGTGGAAGTTATATAGAAGAGGTGTTTGGTCTTGATGTAAAACAAAACAAAACAAAATAAAAAAACATTTTACTAATAAGAGCTCTTAAGAGTAAACTGGACTTTCCCAGGAAGCAAAAACTTTTTCTATCTACATATATATTAACAGATACTTGTATAGATATATACCGCTTGTCAGATATATTGTAGTGGGTGTTGTTGATGAGGTACTTTTTAAACAGTATGATTTCTGAATTGTCTCTTCAAGTTCTTAGATTCTGGAATTCCATTCTTGGCATTCCACTTATGAACCTCCTGTTTTCTTTTCTGGACTTTCTGCACCCCTCCCCCCTTTTTTAAGGAATCTGTTAGGTGTGTGGTAAAGGTGATTCAGCAACAGGGTGGCAGATTCAATTAGTTTTTAAAGTTTCTTAGATTCTATATTGACTTCCAAGTATCTTTAAAAGTTTTAGTAATTGAAATCTATCAAAGAATATCAGAACTGGAAAAGAAATTTTTCCAAAACACTAATTTATAAATGGGGAAACTGAGGTTGAGAGAGGTGAAATGTTTTCCCAAGATCACACACAGAGTTAGGGGAAAATCAATTGTTGAATCCAGGACTTTTAATTCCAAATTCAGTTTTATTGATTCTGTTCCACTGTGTAATCATTATTTTATTTTTTACCAAATGAAAACATAGCTAAATATACAAACCTTATTTTTTTGAAAGTATACCTTTTACCTGCTTAGAACAAAGTTAATTTTAATTCAAACCCCAAATAAAATTTCCATTGCTTTAGCTGCAACCATATAGTTTATAAGGTTAACAATAGAACCATAATCTTCTGGTCTGTCACATTCTGATTTTAAATTTTAGCATTTTCCTAATTTTATCATCCCATATTTCTATTGAAGTTTTGCCCTAATGTCTGATTTATACATAGAAGTGACTCTTTGGTATATATAAGTAAGGTGCAAACTCTGGTATGTCCTACCAATTGGAAAATGTTTTGAGGATGTTTCCAGAGATGAACCCCATGTTGATTATCTAAACAACAGTAATGTAGTTAAGGTTCAAAAGACTCATCACTAGAGTGACTACAAGCCCTCATTTCCAGTAACTTGAAAAGACAGTGTCTATCCTAAGGCATAGAGGAGTTTCACCTGAATTATCCACATCCTTATCATGCAGACTTCCAGTGAAATATTCTTAGCCACTTGAAGCTCTGCTTTTCTTGTTCCTAATTTTTTCCATATCAATATTAAAATTCTTTCAATCCACCACTGTTTTGCCCTCTGGCATTTTATACCAGCTATTTGCCTCACTTGCTCATGAGCTGCAGGTTACAAAAGTGAGTAGCACTGACCTGAGGGAGGGTAGGTTGGTGAAGAGGGAAGGAATAGGAATAAGCTGAAATACAGCTATCAGAACACACATTATCTTCATGTACTTCAAGTGTTCAGAAAATTTTGTTGAATTTTTTTTTCACAAAGTGATAAAAAAGATATTGCTGGCATATAACCTTTAATTATACATAGTACATCATAATCATAGCACATGCAAAGAGGCGGTTATAATTTAATCTATTAGATTGTTTATCATTAGATTTCTTTAAAAAGCTTAAAGGCTTCTAAAACATTTTGCGACTTGACACATTGAGCTACTATCTATTGAAAGAAATTTAAAGTGAATCTTTGAGTCTTTCATAACTTGCAATATGATTTTTTATTCTAATCTAACTTTTGGGCAGGCAGGACCAGAAGGGAAGAGGAGAAAGGTAATTGACCCCTTACCCACATTGTTTTGTTTGGTGAGATTGTACCACATTGACCTTGTGAGGTTTACAGTATAGGCAGAGCAGAGGTCTGGAGTTGAGGGACTAACAGTGTTAGGATCAAAGGCCTAATTGTCTGTTTTCTAGAAGTTAGGGTTATTGGCAGCTGCCATTATACCATCCAGACTGCTGTCACACAGCATAGCCAACCAGCATGCACTAATTGCAGTGGCCTTTTCATCAAGTAAGATCATACCACTAACCACAAAGAGCTGTCTCTCCATTAGCACAGACAGTAGCTAGCTAGATCAGCTGGGCTACTTGAGTATGATTGGACTGTCATATTGTTATGATTTGTTCAAGTTTAGAGCATTTAGCAGATACCCTTTGCACCTCTCTTTGTACCTGAATACTATAACCTGACTGCCCCTATCATTTAAGAGGGTACTATAGCTTTTCAAAGTTCAGCAGCGCACAATTGCAGGCAGGCAACTGGTCTCTGACAAGAGATCAATACTGTCCTTCCAAATGCTGGAGTCAAGCTGCTGGGTCTGTCAGAAGGATGTGTGCTGTAATTGGATCATGGATACTGCGAGTCATCTGAGTTTCCCTTCAGCACTGTCACAGCTGTCAGATGTCATCCCTTTGTACAGCTGTCACTGCGGGAGGGTTGGGGCTCTTTTTCCGTTCTAACCCAATGCAAATGTCCACTTAGCAGATGAATATTGAAGATATTAGACACTTCTTTATGCCTTTATGCAAAATAAAGATCTGTGTCATCTGTGAATTTCATGGAAATAAGTTGCAATTTATTCACTGTGAGAAAAGTGAAGTGAAGCCTGTAAAAATGAGAAATTATTTGGTTCAGGCTATTAAAAAAAAGGAATATTTTATAGAATAAACAAAAAATATGCAGATATTTTTTTCTCAAGATGGAAAAACGATCAAGTACTTCCTATTAGCCCTGTATAGACACCTTATATTAGGTTAATCTTCTAAGAAAATGTATTGCTTTCTCTGTGTCCACATTCACATGGGGGGAAAATTAGCTTGAGTAGACTTTGATTCCTGTAAAAAAATCATTAAATGTTATTGAAAAATATAATCCTAATATCCATTTTTAAAGTAGAAGTATGATGAGATTTAGGAATCCCAGCTATAATTAAAGTCAGGTCAAGAGGTTCCTTAAAAGATTTTTTGAAAATATATATATACACACACACACATATGTATTTATAAATGACAGTAAACGTTAGATTAAAAGCTATTAAAATGTTTTAGCTAACTAGGTATTTTGTTTTAATGAAAAATAAAAAGAATATATGTCTATATATATATATATTCATGTTTGTTGAAAATATTAACAGAAGGCTTTCATTCATCTTAGACACTTTTTGCTTTGTATAAATTAGAAGGATAAAACACAAATCTAAAAGAATCAATATTTTCCAAACTACTGTTATCTTTTGTAGTCCCTTACACACACTATTGTGTTAAAAGTAAAAACTACTGGTTCACTTCTAGAAATATCCATCATCATTGACAATAAATCAGGGTCGTTTTTGGTCTTATGATAGTTTGGGGGCAATCACCAAGCTTGGGCAATGCTATTCCTTTCCTCTAACATGGGACCTTGCATATTACTGAGTTGGAATCTTTTCTTCTCCCTAAACTGTCACTGGAATAAAGAACAAATTTAATTGGTATTTTCACCATTTTCTTCTTGTCTCCCTGAGCTGATGTCAGTATCATTTTTTGGATCGCTGACAGGGTGATTTTTGATCTGGATGGCTGACTTCCTTTTTCTTGAGGTCTAGACCACACACCACCTTCTCTGTCAAACACACAGCTTGTGCAGGCCCCACTGACAGAGTAGCATGAACCTTATTTTCCAATATCTGACCTTAGTGCCCAGTCAAACATCATGGGACCAAATGGGCCAGCCCAAGAAATATCCAGACTTCCTGCCTTCATGTGGTATGATGAGGTGATCCCACCTCATTTGTTGTATGGTATGTTTGTACTCAGTATAAAATAAGTATCTGCTAAAACAACAACAAAAAAGCATAATAGAAACACAACTTCCATTGGAAACTACCCAAATATACTGCTTTTACTTAATGGACTGATATGTGTGGTCATTTATAGTATGGTTTCTTATTTTAAAATGACTGTAACATTTAATAATACTATTAAAAAATAATGCTTTCTCTTTACTCACTTTATTTTTTTAAACCTAACTATAGTGAACTGAAGTGGAACATAGCAGTACTAGTATAATTAAAATGGACCATTTGTACAAAATTAAGAAATACTTAGTAATCAAGATTGGCTTATTCATTTCTTTCATAATGAAATTGTCCTTAGTGATAATTTAAGCAGAAAATTTCCAAACAAATGAGGAAAAAAACCAAACTAGTTGCTTATTTAAGTTTACTCCTCTGTGATGAGGACTGGGCAACTTTACATGCAACTCCACTGACTAAAGTATGCACTTTCTTTTTTACATGGTTTATGGCTAATTACATCAGAGATCCAAAACAGTCTTTCTTACATTTGCATTAATAAGAGTGTCACATGATCCATACTGAAGCAGGAGTATACATCAAAGGTAGATTAAAGGTTGGTTAAGCATCAAACTATGTTCCATATGTAAATTTATAGCAATGATGTGCTGTGAAAAGATAGCTTACCCTCTATTTCTCTGCTACTAAATAAAATTAAAAATTCACAACTCTGGTTTATGGGATTTTAAATGAATTTGATCTCTCTTTTGGGCAGGGCAAGTAAGTGTTTTGTGATGTATTATTTTATAAAAAAAAAATAAAAAAAAAGACCATCGTTCTGGCTCATTTAATTTTGCGAGTGAATGATCTAAGATTAACTACAGACTAGTCAGTGCAGTTTAAAAGCTGAAAGCAATTTCCAGCCATAGATGGTAATGCCACATTTAGTCCACAACCGAATGACTCTAAATGACTAAGCTGCAAGGTCTTTGTATATGACCACAGGGCCTGATAAAGCCATAGGAACACAGTAAAGGCACAAAAATAGTTCCAATTTATTTGGTGCCATCACCTTAATGAGATTAATACAGACGTGTTCATGTGCCTAATTGGTGATTTTGTTTTAACTGGTAATGAAGGATTAAAACTTTAGGCAACAGGCTAGTGACTGGAAAGGGGATTTGAGGGGGGGAAAAGTTTTTAATTATGAAAGGCAGCCAGTGAAATAAACCACTATAAAGTTAATAATGAATCTTTTTTTTAAATCACATGAACTGATTAAAATGTGTACCCTAGATTGCTCTTGCCATTTTGTTGTTTTTCTGAAGTTGTATGAAAGGTTGATATCCTAAGCAATAAAACATGCTATTTCTACCTACCACTGGCCTTTTTGGAAAATAAAAATATACAAAATGAAATTTTCTATTGTAGAATGTGAAAATACAAAACAGAGCCTTATTCACATCAATTCTATAGACTGTGTCACATTTGCTGTTTAATCCTTGCTTCCTCCCTTCTTTCTTTCCCTCTTCCTTCCTTTCCTTTTCTTCTTTTTTCCTATCTTTTCTTTCTCTTTCTTTTTATTCCCTCTTCTTTTTTTTAAATAAAGAGAACTCAGTAGTTTTCTGCAGATTGGTGACTGAATTGTTAGTTTGCTAGTTGCAATATTGATTCTTCAGCCATTATAGCAAACAATGGTATCTTTGGAGGTAACTTCACCCATCCTTTGCAATGTAGCTGCCCCCCTCAAAGACTAGTGGTGACCATTTAAATGCTAACACTATTAAACATGCTGCCAAAATACAAACACTCAGCCTAAGTCATTAAAATTTAATTATGAGGGGGCAGCTGAGCCCAGTTTGAGTTTTGAGTCTGAGAAATCTTGGGTAAAAAAAAAAAAAAAGACAAACCTCTATCCACCACAAACCTACTCTGTTTACAGCTGCTTGCACTGGCCCAATTGGTCTCAATTTTAACAGAAATTTGTATTTGATATTAACTCCTTCACCATTTTGCCTGGGCTTAAGAGGTTTTTCATAATCCAAATAAAGAAGAACAAAAAGGTTACTACGATTGTTAGCTATCTACTATAATCATAATAAAATGTACTGCTGTACTATTTCCCTGTGCCCCCTAAGTAAAATTGGTTAAGATTCTGTGTGCCAGTTGTCTGACTAGGGCCTAATGCATCATTGCTATGAGAGTTAACAAATTAACTTTTTTTTACAGAGCAAAGGGAAAAATCCTGCTAATTTTCTCCTCCATTAAAATCATACAAAAATATAAAAATGAAATGTAAAAAAATGTAAACCTTTTCTTTAGGGAATGCTCATTTTTCAGAAAGTTTGTTTCTCCAATTCTAAGGTTTTTTTGAATGGGGGAAAGAGGAACCCCATAATTCGAGAACATATTTGGTCTTTGATGCTACATTATAAACCACTTTAAAGGACTCTGGGTAGTGATATTGTGCACTGCAAGATGCTACCTTCCCAGAGAATGAAGACAGAAATATATTTTACATCTCTTGTCAGATTGAACTTTAAGACATCCTGACTGCTTTCTCTATAATTTAAACATCACAGCCAAAATGGCAACATGCTTTGTTCAGTTCCAGTTGTGTGGAGTTTTAGTGCTTCATTGATTCAGAGGAAGGCTGGAACTGGCACAGAGAGTAGGGCGACTGAATCACACTCTCACTGCAGCATGTCAAACCATTATACTAGGGACCAGAATGTCACAGTGGTCTCAATGGTTCGTCAGCTGAAGGATATGGTTAACAAATGTAAAACCAAACTTCAGAGGAGCTGCTTTTCTGTGCTAAGTGATCTGTATTCCCTCTGAATTTACTTTCCCCTAACCCCGTGAAATTAACAGTACTTTCTGACATTCGACCCCCTGACCTCACATATAATAAGAATTTAAAAAGCACCATGCATGAGTGTGTCTCTGTAATGCAAAACTGGAAAAAATGACCATGTCACAGTTTTATTATACAAAACCTTCTCAATCTCCATTGCATGCTTCATATATGAGTGCTCAGTTTAAAGTTATTATAAAGAAAAACACAGTTTTAAGAGTAATAATTCATTGTTCATGACTTTTATAGACAATAAATTGTAGCAAATACGTATTGCTACCAAAAAGCTTTGTACTCCATTAATGCAGATATTTACCAAGATAAGTGTTAAAAAATAGTTGTCTGAAAGACTATGATGGTTCAAAGGAAGAAGCTTCCAGGGAGCTGGTTGCCAGGGGTGCAAGTGCATGCACAATGTGTAGGTCTCAAGGTTTAAGAAGTAGAAGCAGAAAAGTGTTATGTGGAAATGATTTTGCAGTTATCAGGCTCAGGGGATGACAGCATACAAGAGGAAGAACAAGGTGCTATGTGGCTTTTTCTTCACTGTGAAGTAAAGATTGGCAGCTGGAAGTAAGGCTTACAGGCAGACCTGCACACAGGACCTCTTCACCCAGGACTCATAATCACTACTCAAAGGAAAACGCATTTACCAGTAAAAAGCGGCTGTAGCCATCAGAAGTGTGCTTAAAACACCACTTAAATATCACTTTATACGCTATTACTTGCAAACTGTGGCTTGGTATTAAATTATACTTGCATAGGCTTTTGCTTAGGTGCTGATAATGCTTTTGAGGTTGCATTGGTGAAGAAGAATTTAGGCTTCTTTACAAGAGACGTGACTAGAATATTCTATCCTGCTGACAGTGACAGGGTGAAAAATTGCAGAACTGTACTTTCTTTCCCCATATAGATTGTAATTTTAATTGTCATTGTGGCCCTTCTGTTTTAATTATGGGACTTCTTTGATATATACCAGGACATCGTATTGAATGAAAATATGGTGCTATAATAGTCTCTTTATAATTAATGACCACATGTAGATCTTGGTGCATAAAAGGAAAGGAATAAATGAACAATTTATTTAACTAGGTTTTGGATTTCTTTCTGTCTTCCAGTGAATATAAAATGATCCAGGGGCTTTTGAGGATGTTTGATGTAAGAACTGCACTGAATATCTAATAAAATTACATTGGTATAGATTACAAAACACATTGTATGCTTTTATTTTTAAATGCCCCCACTAAAAATGGTCATTTTTAAAAATCTATTTACAATATTATCCTTCCAGCATTTTAGTTTTGGAAACAAATGGTCTTTCCTTCCCAAATTTTCTTAGACATTTTTAATGTGTCCCTTTGAGCAGATTTTTACTTGGGATATGCATGTCATTTTACAGGTAAGGAGAGTGTTCAGTAAGGAGCTTTTTGAAGTTTGATTTATCTACTGATTTCAAGCTGCAAATAAAAATTCTCCCTGAACTTTTGATTTTGAAATAGTATAGATGTCTGTTGCATTAGTCTCTGATGAAGGAATTAATTTTTCTAGGCTACTCTTAAACAGAACCTATTTTCACGTCTCAAGATCATGAGGCTGGTACCCTCGGCAATTCAGATCTGCTATAAAACATTGAAGAAAAACAGGGAAGATGCAGTGAGGGCTTAATTTTGTTCCTGAACTCTCACTGAGAGCTTTCCCATATAGAAACATGCTGACTTATAAACACACTAGGCTCATATACATTTCAGCAGAGTGCAAACCTCTGTGGGTTTCTGAAAAGCAGACCTATTT
Source organism: Myrmecobius fasciatus (assembly GCA_023553655.1). Classification (NCBI taxonomy): domain Eukaryota; kingdom Metazoa; phylum Chordata; class Mammalia; order Dasyuromorphia; family Myrmecobiidae; genus Myrmecobius; species Myrmecobius fasciatus. The sequence continues at coordinate 213,575 of JAJPUD010001192.1, read as the reverse complement.
GTCCAGTGTCTGTCACTGGAAAACTAGAAAATGTACCCTGACAAGCTTCTGCTAATTTTATCGTGGCACGGAGTAGTGTGCATACATCCTGTATAGTATGACTGCAGTTCAATTGCAGAGCACGATAAAATTGGATCGGCAGAGACAGGGACTACCCTGGGGTCAGCTGTGACCATGCCACTTCGATGTGATGTCTAGTTGGGGTGATGGTGTGTAAATAAACGTAGAGAATTGCAAATCTTGTCATGGCCACGCAGAACAGCTCAAGCATTTAAAGATGGTTGCCCGCAAACCTAACTGGAAGGTGGTTGCTCTGTGTGGTGGCTGGAGAAAAACTCCATTCTTTGCCGTAGTCTTCTCCTTCTTGACATATCTGAAAGCATTGACCCAGCACTTCATTGCTGAAGGGATTAATCACTAAATTGTTTTTCATCTTCATGGAAAGTAAAGAAAACTAACTCGCCAGATTTGAATATTGCTCTTTTAAAGCGACATACACTGAATTGATGGCAACAGCCGCTCCTTTATTTATATTATCTCCCTTTGATTTATTTGTTTTTTTGCAATGAGGTGAAGCATCTTAATGTCCCACTGTTTATTGAATTTAGAACATTAAAGTTCCATGAGGTCTTGTCATTATTATGAACTTTGCTAATGTTACAAAATAAAATATTATAGAAATCACATTTTCTGCTTATGAATCTAATTTTCTTTAAATACTACGTGCAGGGTTCATTAAAATATACTTAGATTTTCCTAGTCTCCACCAATAAGATGTATTTTTAACCAGTTTTACATTTATACATATCTGTTTTTCTGTTACTTTTCCCACATGACAATTACCTTTCATTACAAATTTATAAAATCATTTACATTTTAGCAGTTTAAATGTTTCTGCTGACATTTTGTAACTATTACCCTCTTCTAGAATGGCATATGTTCAGGCAGTTAATAAAAAATTAAATGCAATAGCACCAGACAAGGTGAAGCTTTGTATCAGAGTGTTCTCCACATTTCTGAAAATACCATCTTTGTGTTGCAAACTGTGAAGTGAGGTTAGGGCTATGCCAATATGTGTATTTGTCATAACTGTCACAGAGTCCATGAACTAGCCAATCATACAACTCTTAATTAGACAGTTACATTTTGCTTTTTAGAAAGCGTCCTCATGTAAAATGGTGTCTCAGATTCAAGAAAGGTGCTTAGAGCTAAGAGGGCACAGAATACCAGGGGGAAAACACTTTTTTATCTTGAAGAAACGGAGTTTTTAACTGCCGCATGACTTCTTAAATGAGGAAATACAACATGTATGAAATAGCCAAGAAACTTCTTGAATTGAAAGAGGAAGAAATCTACTTTGAGCCTTGCTAAGGAAGGAGGAGACTGTCTCAGGTTTTAGCACAGGATATTTCTTATTATAAATATGAATTTTCAAAGCAAGTATCCTATAAGGGAATAAGAGTTTATGGATTTTTTACAAAATAACTCTCTGTATGTTACCTATGCTTATGGAATTGCTCCTTTTGAAAAATAATGACTTAGAATATTTGTTTCTATATGTCAATATTTAAATCATTATTAAGATCTTGCTTGTCTGCTTTCTCCCCCCCCCCATCAAATATCATTTATACCTGTCTCCTTTGTTCTTAGTCCACAGATATATAGAGTCCCAATTCTCTAAAACTGATTACAACTGAACTTGAAGATTCCTCAATGCCAGGAGAAACTATCCTGGAAATATTACCAGGTTTTAGTAACCCATTTTTAAGTTTTGCAAATTTATTTCCACAAAATGAGTAAGCTTTGGAGAGAAAGATAATCACAAAACATATTTCTAGAGATTATTCTGAAGTATTTCTATAAATCCCCTTATTTTATAATTTCTTTATATGAAAAATAACATTATTAGCAATGTGTTGTAATGATAATCCCAGTTTAACATTCATTTTCATACTTTTAAGATCTTAGCATTTCCTAAGATCAACAATTCACCCTTGAGCTATAATTATTTGTCAATAAATATCCCTTTGTATAGAAACTGGTTAAATTTCATAGATTTACAGATGAAAACAATGCCAATTTTAATTTATTTTTAAAGACTGATCAGTGACTTCTTGCTATTAACCACAATTCTTTCAGCTAGATTGCTTCCATGATATTAAACATTTCAAATGTTTGAAGGTTCTATAGCCAGTTTCATTTAGAGTTGATGGTTCATTGCAACATTTCTGGAAGAGGTGGACAGTGCTCAAAAGCTCACCTACTGAGTAGCACATTGCAAGATAAAGTTAATAAACTATAATCTAGGTGGAAGAAATTTGTTGTTTTGTTAATTGTGAAAATTTTGCATTTTTTATGGCAAACAAAAACCTAATTTGCGGTAACTTGCATGGTTCATCCCATTTTAAATCTTTATTCAATAGGCATATCATAGAAGTTTTAACAGTCATAGCAGATTAACCTTGCCTGTGCTTTTGGAGGCTAGTCATCTGATGAATTTACATGCAGCTGGATGAAAATGCTATTTGGAGAGAGATTGAGAGTTTATTTGATTAAATCCCTTTCTCCACTACCTTGACCTCTTTCTTGTGAAATAATCAGAACTGTTTAGCAAGAATATTCAGGCATTAATAATGAATTGCTTTTGAGCTGGTTTCTTCTGTACTGCAACAAACCCATTGGTGTCTGTGCTTTTTTGGTAAGTGCTCTATTTGATGAACAGTAGGATTAGAAATCATGGAAAACATATCATTTAGTGGGTTTGTTTTATAATTTGCAAAACAATGCATTATTTAACCCCCTCTTTGTCATTTGTAGCATTAATTATTACCCCCTTCAACTTTTATATGAAAATGATACATATTATGCAGGACCAAATGCTATAATGCTATTGGATAATGAATGCACTAATTTTTGAAAAGCTAATTTTGGAGAATGCTTGAAACATTGAGTTACTAGTTACTACCATTTTCTATTTGAGAAACTGCTACTTCTACTAGATGTAGGTAGTGACATGATGGTTATATCTCTGGGTCTGGAGTTAGAAAGAACTGAATTCTAATTTGACCTTACTAGTTACTTCCTAATTATATGACAAGTCACTTTGTGGGCAAGTCACTTAACCTCTATTTGCCTTAGTTTCCTCAGTTATAACATATTGATAACAGCATCTATTTCCCAGAGTGATAAGAATCAAATGAGATAATATTTGTAAGACACTTAGCATGATGCTTAGAAAATAGTAGATGCTAAGACATTTCTTTCCTTCCCTTTACTCTTTAAGTTTCACACAATTGGCTTATTCAGCTTAATCAATCAATAGTCACTTATTGACCATTATTCTGTAGAAGCCACAGTACTAAGTGCAATTACTATAAACATATAAGTAATAATTTAAGGTTTGTGAAATCACAGGACCATAGCTTTAGAGCTGAAGAGACCAAAAAGATCATGAAGTTCAACGTTCTCTTTTTGCAGATGGAGAAACAGAGGCCCAGAGAAATTGAATGGAGTCACATAAAAAGTAATTGTCTTAGGTAGGATTTGAATCCCATTTTTATGACTCTCAGTACTCTACCAACTATGTCAGGTTGTGTTCCATAAATGTATACCTTATGGCATACCAATGAGGAATAGCAATAATGGTGAGGTAGTTCAGAAGATATCCTTATATCTACACCATCACACAATTGCATACTTCTAGAATAGTATCACAGAGTTGGATTAGATGCTCTCCAAGATCTTTCTAAGGCTAACATTTTATGGTTTGTTTATTTGCTATTTGGCATAGATCATTTGCTATGCATGGTTAAATAGTAAAATAGAAGCCAACACTATTCTTGCATAGTGTGGCTATGTTGAAAGTAGTGAGAACACATGGAAGTCTTAAAGGTACAATACTATCACCCATGACACGTTTTACGTTTGTGGTAGCTGAGTTGAACATCTGTTGGCATATTAACTATATAGAGACCCTACTACATTGTCACCCATTATAAAGCTACAGTTCCTTGTCTTCCAACTAAATTAAGCATCATTATAATTTGTTTCTTAATAACATGCACTTCACTGTAATATGTAAAATGCTTGGCTTTCATGAACAACTCCATGGAAAGGCTGGTACAGTGTCTCATTTGCATTTAGCAATTATATTATATCATAATATATTAAGCTACAGAAAATCTAATCTAATATCATAATTTAAAATCATAATTTCTGGTGCTTTACAAGTAAGATACTGGTCAGATTACAATAACACATTGCACTAGTTCATTGTCTAGTAAAATATTGAATCCTCTTATTATTTTTTTCTCCAGAATGAATACTGGAGAATTTATTCTTAATGCTGACAACAGTATGGCTTCAAGATAGCAGGAGTAAGACCAGCAAAGCAATGCACTTCTTTGTTGGCCATGGGTTAGTAATGTTTGCAGTTCTAACCATGTGATTAATATATCAAGATTAGGGGAGTGGTTTTATGAGAAAAAGGATTGTACAGAGTGGACTAGTAAATGTGGCTCAAACTGAAATGTCCTTTTGGCAATAAAATAAAAAATTGATGACATATCTAATTTTAGAGGTCTTTAAGCAGTCTCCCCTGAAGGAATCATGGAGTCATTGGCAGTTGCTTCTGAATTTGATCATATGGAATTGTGGGCAAAGACGTTTTGATACCTAACTATTTGATGAATTCTGAAATGCCTATTAATTGGAAAAGAAACACTGAGAGTGGTCCTTATACATGTAAAGTTGCAATTCCAAAGTGCTACTGGAATCAAAATTCTTTTCCTTCTGGAGATTCTCTCCAGTGAGAATGAATCACTGCAACTATGCAGGGAAAGGGACATCCATCAATTACCAAGCACTTCTTAAGTGTTACTTTGTGGCAGATGCTGTGCTTAGCACTGGAGAAAATGATGAAAATGCAAAAAAATAAAAAAATAGTTCCTGTCCTAAAAGAGCTTACATTCTAATTGAGGATACAACAAATATATGGTTTGCTATACATAATATACATAGAGAATAGATAATCTTAGAGAAGAAGACTCTAGCAGTTGGGGCAACCAGGAAAAAAGTCCCTGTATAAATCTAGGACAGATTCATATTATTTGACATTAGCTGATCCTTAATCTTTCTTGCCAATATTTTATCTATATTTTGATGCCTCCTACTACATTCTTGATAATGACTATTGAGCTTTTAGCAACTGTACCCAGCTTCCAATAAAACATCTATATCAATCAAGTTCACAGAAAGTAGGTAGAAACTAGATTGTGATTAGTTTAAATGCCTATATGTAAATTTTTTTATCTTATTTTATAGGAAAAAGGAAGCCAACAAAGCCTTCTAAATGTGGACTTGACATAGTCAGACCTGAGTTTTGAGAATTTTAGTTTAGGTAGTTATGTGGAGTCTGATTTTGAAGAAGAGAGCTATTGAAAGTAAAGAGACAAGTAAGAGATCTGCTGCAATAGTTTAGATAAGATATAATGGAGCCTTGAGCAACAGTAATGGTCATATGAATAGAAAGAAGGAAAGGATGTGAGATGTCCAAGCAGAGACCAGAAATATTGACATCCAGTTACATATTGGGATTGAGAGAAAATACATAGTTAAGTATGACTTCAATTATGAACCTGGGAGACTTGAAGATGGGAAATTCAAAAAGAGAAATAGGGAAGTTTGGAGGAAGAGTAAATTAATGAGAGAAGAGAATGAGTCCAATTTTGTACATTTGTACAAAAACCCCCAGCATGTAGATTATACATAAATGTTGAATTTAAGATGCCAATGGAAAATCTGTTTGGGTTGTCCAGCAGGAAGCTAATGATGAAGAACTGGTATTCAGGATAGAGATTAGGGCTAAATATATAGAACTGTGATACATCTGTCTAACTGAATTCATATGGTGATGATTCCATCAAGAATTATATAGAGAGAAGATTTTTTTTGAGATAGAAACTTGGGAGAAATCAAGATTTTTTGAGAATGAGATGGATGTTCATTGAATAATGAAAACTAAGAAGAATCAAAGTCAGAGGTAAAATGTGATGCTATCTTGATCATGGATTAAGGAAAGACAAGATATGCAGAGGAGAATGTTATGAATGGGGTCAGATATAATGAAGTCTGAAAAAAACACAATTGAATAAAAGATTGTTGATAATTTTGAGAAGTGTCAGTGGAGTAAGGAGTTCAGAAGCTAGCTTGCTAGATGTTGAGAAGTGAATGGGAAGTAAGGCAATGAAAGGAATGCATATAAATTACTTTTTAAGAGTTTGACTTTGAAAGATAGATAAGATATAGGAAAATCATTTTGGAGGAAGTTAGTGAAGATTTTCTTTTTAGACAAGAAAAAAAGTACATTTACAAGAAGTAAGAAAAAGAGCCAATGGACAAGAAAAGCAAAAACAATGAGAGGTTATGATGAAGTTATGGGAGGTGGAACTTTCAAGTACACAAGATAATAGAAAGTTGTTGGTAAAGAAATAAATCATCTTTTCTCTAGAGGCTGGTGAAAAGGAGGAAAACGAGGGATTATGTAGAAGTGATTTGAAGTATGAAGTAGAGAAAAGGATAAACGTAATGTCAGAGGTAAAAGGGAGCTTCTTTAGTAGAGGAAAAAAAATTTCCTTCTACAACATCCTAGATAAATGGATATTGTTTGTGGTTGAAGACCTCCATTACATTCTGAGGCTGTCCATAACTGAGTATTCTTCTTTTTTGGAGGCTGCTAGGAACAGTGGATAGCACGCTAGATCTGGAGTCAGGAAGACTTATTTTCCTGATTTTAGAGGTGATCTCAGATACTTATTAGCTATATGACCCTGGGCAAGTCACTTAATCCTGTTTGTTTCAGTTTCTTCATCAAAATGAGCTGCAGAAGGAAATGGCAAAACCATTATAGTATCTTTACAAGAAAACCTCAAATAAAGTCAGGAACAGTTGGACACTACAGAATTTTATTTTATTCTTCTTCATTTAAAATTTCCCCTGTCTTCTATTCTTTCTTGCCTAGATTGACTACTTTTTTGTTTTTCATCCCACCTATTTCTATTGCCTATGGTTGTTCTACAAATTATCAGCTCTTGCTCATGCAATCTTCAAAATTGCATTCCATACTGATTACTTCCCCTCTGTCTACAAATCTACTCCAGTTTTCTCTAATTTTAAAATAAGAACATTTTCTCTCTCATATTCATGAGGATCAAATTTTGAATAATACAATTTCTGAATTGGTAGGGATTTTTAGACTTTATGTATTCTCAGATTCTCACATTATAGTGGAAGAAACCAAGGCCAAGAAAGAAGATAATTAGTCAAGAAAATTAATGGTAAATCCTCTAGAACACTGATCTATTGTCCTTCAATCAAGAGCTCAAAATTGGTTATAGGCTAGCTGACCTTGGAGTGAGATTTGCCTGATATAGCATGTTTTTATGGGCAAGTCATAATTTCCCAGTTCCATCACAAAATGTTTTAAGGTTATTATAACAAATAAATGGTTCATTGATAGAGGAAATTTTAACACTGGTGAAATCTCAGTTGTAGATACTCACATGCATACATATATAAATCTGCAAATATACACCTTCACATATACTTCCACATTTTTGTAGGCATGTATATATGGCTTTTTTACAGCTATACATGCCTAGAGAATTATCCCCATTCCACCAATGAAGAAGTGAGAGGTCAAAGAAGATAAGATATTTATTTGCCCAAGGTTATATAGCTAACAAGTAGTGATGATGAGACTTGAAGTTTAGTTTTCTGACTTAAAATCCATTAATCTTTTCAGTAAATCATTTAGATCAGATAGTTTAAAGATCATTTGATCCATTCCTCTAATCTAAACCTGAGAAAATTGAAATGTAGAGAGTGTGACTGCTCCTAGAATTTGAACTTGGGTTTTTTGACTTAAACATTGGATCTGAATCAGAGAATCAGAGAATCCCACCTGGCCATTTACTTATGTAAATTTGAATGCATTATTTTACTTCTCTGAACAAGTTTCCAAATCTGTGCTATCTGACTTTTGTTCTAACTGGTCTTTTCCTCCTAGTTCTCAGTTTTGTCTTTTTAGTAATATCTGACACATGGAAAATGCTGACTGATTTCTTTCCTTCCTGGGAAAACAGAGAGAGAGAGAGAGAGAGAGAGAGAGAGAGAGAGAGAGAGAGAGAGAGAGAGAGCGCTATGGATATTTGCACAAAGTAGAAGGGAGAAAAGGCTTAGCTATCTTTCAGCTAAGATGTCTATACCTACAGAAAAATACTGATAAGATGAGAACATTTATTTTTTTATTGTAGATCTATTTAAATGATATTGTAGCATTTATATTTTAATATGGCCAACTGGAATACTTAAGTGATTGAATAGGTAGTTTTGTGCTAGAGTCAGAAAAACTCCTCTTTCTGTGTTCAAATCTAGCCTCATAATAGGGACATGCTATTATGTAGTAAGATTTATAATCTTAATAGTATATTTATATATGGTTATATATATATATATATACATATATATGAATGTGTGTGTAGAGAGAGATCAGAGAAAGTTAGAGATACATAGAGACAAAGAAACAGAGAAAAATAGAGACAGAGAAACAAGGAAAGAGAGACAGAGAGATGAGACAAATTTATATGTGTGCATCTATACAGAGGCATATATACCCATTACTTCTTAGGAACAAAAATCATCAGTCTTCCCAATATAGAAAAATGCATACTAAGAGATACAAAATATACTATGATATAACATTTAATCTAATATAATTAATTCTAGTAAATATGCATTTTAATCTAATATGTAACTAACTCTAACTTTCTACCTTTATAGCAATAGAATTAGTTTTATATATGTATATTACATATATGAATTTTTTATTTAAATACTAACACTATATTTATCAATATAGATATATAACAACACATTTCATAATAAAGATTCTATTTTGCCTTTGATCAAGAAATTGTGACATTCTTTGGATTAATACCCTTTAATTACAGAAGTCCCAATTACAAAATCTAAGAGTACAAATGGAATTCTCTCTGGTTTCTGTTCTCAACAGTAGAAGAGTAGTTGTACACACGGTGAGGTGACCTTCCAAAAATTCTTATTCTAGTTGATGTGCTCTTGGAATATAATTTTTTTGGGGCTATGAGAGACATGAAAATATTTAGAGGGCCAGGAAATAATGTGGTAATATGTATAGAGGATAAAGTCTTTAAACTTTTAATTTATGTAATTTCAATATAAATCACTCTTGGTTTTGTCAAGAAATGCAGAGAAATAATTATGAGCAATTTCTGTGCCCCACGACTGAAATCTGATTACTCAAAGGGCATTGGTGTGTCTTTTTTTGTGTGTGGATGTGGCCACGAAGTGACCAAAGTCCATTTTGTGATTCCAAGTTGTCCAGAAACCGGTTTGGTAGTTTGCAATCATGGGTTCTTGCTAGCCTACTTTGCAGGAAGTTTCCAACCTTGCTGTGACAATGCTTTTGTAACATAATATAGTCTCCATAAAGGATTCCTTTTAAATAGTGCACCAGTCCATGAAAGGTTATAAATTCACTTTGTTGCAGGTGATCATTTTTTTTCATGAATTTTAGGTTACTTGCTCCAGTTAACTATTTATATTACAGGAACATTTATTGGGTTTATAAAAAATAGGGAAACCACGGTGATGCTTAAATTTTAGTCTTAATAGAAATTAAAAATCCTTAATGAATAAATCTTCATTAAAGTAAATAAAAGTTTGTTGATGAAGTACTGGAAATCCTTTGTGGAAGATTGTGCAAGAATATGTCTTATGACATATTTCAAACCATTTTAGTAATCCTAGGGAAACCACAGACCTTTCTATTGTTAGAGTCAATAAAATAGTTTATATGGGGTATCATCTCATCTTCTACATTAAAGTTAGTCTAAATATTAATGAAATTTGCATCAAAGAGAGAATTACATTAGTTTCTGACAAGATTATAGACTGCAAAGGGAAATTTACAATCACCTGTCACTTCCTAGACCAATTCAGAATCCAGATGCCCTCTGTCTTGTCAAGGGTTTTTACCTAAGGCCATATATACTCTTACCACTTGCCACATCTGAATTAGGCAAGTTTTGTAAAAAGATTTATGAATCTTTCATGAGCCTCTCTACTAGTGTTGTCTATGCCACTTTTCCAAAAATTTCAAGATGGTATAAAAAATTCACCACTACTATCCTGAAAATACCAGGTTTATGGTTGGAGGAGGGGAAGAATAAGTTAAGACACACCGATCTTTTTTTTTTTTTTTTTTGAGTTCAGACTGATTTCTCAGAAAATAAAGGGCAGTTTTGTATGTTAAAAAACAGTAATAAAAATCCAAATAATTATATATTTCTTTGAATATTTGTTTGGCATGATCACTAAACTCACCTGCTCCAGTTTTCTTGTACATTCTAGCTAATGATCAGCTCAATATTTTCCATCCTAAAATTACAGTGTTCAAAATGTTAATGGTGGTTACCCGTTACTCCATTAATTTTTGAGTATATAATTAATTCTTTCATTTGTTCATGTAATAAACTATATTTTCCTGCAGTTTTATACTCAAAGAAACTCTTTCTGGAGTCATTTAATAATTTATTTGTAAATAATTGTTACATGGTGGATTTTGCATTCTTTTTTATTTTTAATCACTGAATTTTAGATTTAGAGAGGATCTCAGTGGCCATGCAGTCCAAATAATTCCTAAAAAGAATCCCACTGTGATACTCCCTATTATTGTCATAGTCTCTTTTAAAAGACATTAGATAGAGGGAACTCCCCATTTTGATTTTTTTAAAGTTCTATTTACTTTGTTTATTCCAATCAATATATTGTTGACAAGTCCAATTTCCTTCTTGTAGTAGGTCTACAAGTTATAGTGTTCATTCATGGATATTGAAGAATGGAATTCATTCTTTTTTACCTGTTACTTCTTTCCATACATTTGCCAGAGGAAATAGTATTTTATTTAAATAAGACTGGAGAAGCCCTTAACTAACATCACAGAGGATGGAACCCCACTACCACAAAAACAAAAAACAAACAAACAAAAAAAATACACCACCACAACAAAAGTTTCATCCCTTTTCTCCTAAGACATATAGAAATGTTAGCTTTGTGTGAGAAGTTACAATGGGGAGAGATATACAGAGATGATATGAATTCAAACTGCACAGCTATGTCTCTTTTCTCTTTTGCTTATAATAAAAGCTATAGTTTATTTATCATTGTCAAAAGAAATGGAAAATCAGGGTGAATAATAGTCTGAACCTTAGAATCAATCTATGAACTGATAGGATAAAACTGTGTGACCTGACAAATTCTATAACCCTCTCAGTAAATCAGGCAAAACTCTAAGACTAATTACTGATCTCTATTGATAAAAGAAATTTCCTATCAGGAAAATTCCCACCAGGAGCTCCATATTCTGATGAAATTACGGATCATTAGAGAAGAAAGTTTTATAGATTTCAAAAACTTAAACTAATTTAAGCCATTGTGTCATAGCCAATCTGTTAAACAGGTAGGTGGTATGGCAGATATACCCTAAGACTGAGATCAGGAAGATCTGAGTTTAAATTTCACCTCACTAATGTGTGACCTGGGACAATTCACGTACATGCTATATACCTCAGTTTCCTTGCCTGTAATTTGGGAATAATGATAACATCTACCTCTTAGGGATGTTAGATATACAAAATAAAATATTTTTAAAATGTCTTGCAAACCTTAAAATTCTATATGAATAAGTGATAGTTATTATTATAGCATTAACCCCTTTTTAATTTTATTTTTAATAGTATTTTATATTTTCCACAATTACATATGAAGAAATTTTTGGCATTCATTTTACAAGATTTTGAGTTACATTTTTTTCTCCCCTTTTTCCTTCCCTACTATCTTCTGAAGATAGTAGGAACTTAAATATGTAATATCACATAAAACATATTTCCACATTAATCACAGTTATGAAAGAAAAACAGATCAAAAGAAAAAAACACAAGAAAGAATAAAGTGAAAAATATGCTTCATCTATATTCAGAGTATATCAGTTCTTTTCTGGTTTTGAATAAATTTTTTTTAATAAACTTTTTATTTACAAAACATATGAGTGATTTTTCTACATTGACCTTTGCAAAAACTTTTTTTCCCAAGCTTTTCCCCTCCTTCCCCCCACCCCCACCCCCACCCCTAGATGACAGGTAATCTAATACATGCTAAATAGGATAAATTATATGACAAATACAATACATGTATACATATCTATACAGTTATCTTACTGCAAAAGAAACATCAGATCTAGAAAGAGAAGAAGAAAAAACAACCTAAGAAGGAAAACAAAATGCATGGAAATATTCACAGAAAGCGTTAAAATGCTGTGTTGTGGTTCACACTCAGTTCCCACAGGCCTCTCTCTGGATGTATATGACTATCTTCATTGCTGAACAACTGGTTTGAATCACATCATTGTTGAGGAGAACCATGTCCATCAGAATTGATCATCGTATAGTCTTGTTGCTGTGTATAATGTTCTCCTGGTTCTGCTGATTTTATTCAGCATCAGTTCATGCAAGTCTCTCCAGGCCTCTCTGAAATCCTCCTGTTGGTCGTTTCTTACAGAACAATAATTTGAATAAAATTTTTCTTTGTGAGTCCTTTGTATTTGTTTTGGATCATTGTATTGCAGAGAAGAACTGAATCAATCATAACTGATCATCACACAATGATGCTGATATTGTACAATGTTTTTCTGGTTCTATTTATTTTACTCTCCAGGTATTTCTGAAATCTGCCTGTTCATCATTTTTTACTGCATATTATTTTATTACATTCATATACCATAGCTTGTTTAGTCATTCCCCAGTTGATGGACATCTCCCTCAGTTTCCAATGATTTGTCACCACAAATAAGGTTGCAATAAATATTTTCCATATGTAGGCCCTTTTCCATTTTTTTTGGTGATATCTTTGGGATACAGATCTACTAGTGTTATTTCTGGATAAAAGAGTATGCATAATTTGGTTGTCCTTTGGGCATACTTCCAGATTTCTCTCCAGAATGGTTAGATCAGTTCACCAACAACAATGCATTAATTTTCCAATTTTCTTATATCCTCTCCAACACTTATCATCTCCCCCTTTTTTTGGTCATATTGGCCAATTTGATAGATGTGAGATAGTATCTCAGGGTTCTTTTATGCATTTCTCTAATCAAAAGTGATTTAGAGCACTTCTTCCTATGCCAATAGATGGCTTTGGCTTTAATTCATCTCAAAATTACCTGTTCAGGGGCAGCTAGATGGCATAGTGGATAGAGCGCTGATCCTGAAGTCAGGAGCATCTGAGTTCAAATCTGGCTTCAGATTGCATTTATTAACTGTGTGACCCTAGACAAGTTACTTAACTCCAATTGCCTCACCAAAAAACCAACCAACCAACCAACCAAACAAACCAGCTCTCATATTCTTTGACCATTTATTAATTGGGGAATTTCTTGTATTCTTATAAATTTGTCTCCGTTTTCTATTTGAGAAATGAGACTTTTATCCGAGATACTTATTAAAGATTGTTTTCCAGCTTTCTGCTTTCCTTCTAATATTGGTTACATTGGTTTTGTTTATACAAAAGCTTTTTAACTTAATATAATCAAAATTATCTATTTTGGATTTTGTAATTCTCTCTATCTCTTGTTGGATGATGAATTTTTTCCCCTAGAGCTGATGGACTATTCCTTTCTCTTTGCCTATGGTGTGCAATATTCTATTTATTTCCTTAGTGTCTTTTTTGTTTATTTTTTGGTTGGATTTATCAAATTCTGAGAGGGGACAGTTGAGATTCCCTGGAAGTATAGTTTTCTTCCTATATCTCATTTAGCTTTTAAGAATGTGGATGTTCTCCTACTTGGTGCCTATACGTTTAGTTTATATCGCTTTATTATCTATGGTGCCTTTTAGCAAGATATAGTTTTCTTAATCTCTTTTAACTAGTTAATATTTTTGTTTTTACTTGGTCTGAGATCAGGATTGCTACTCATGTTTTTTTTTTTTTAACTTCAGCTGTAGCATAATAGATTCTGCTTCAGCCCCTTACTTTACCCTGTATGTGTCTGTCTGCTACAAGTATGTTTCTTGTAAACAACATAATGTAGGATTCTGTTTTTATCCCCTCTACTATCTGCTTCTGTTTTATGGGATACTTCATTCACATTCACTATTATGATTACTTTTTTCAAATCTATTTTTCTTCATCTATTCTTCTTCCCATTTGTCCCTTCTCTCTCCTTTTACCCTATTCTTCCTCAGCAGTATTTTACTTCTGTTTATCATCTAGCCAAATCTGCCCAACTTTGTTATCACTACTCCACCTTCTTTTACATAGTTTTCTCCCTTCCTATTTCCTGTCAGGTAATATTTCTATATCCAACTGATTGAATATATTATTCCCTCTTTGAGTCAATGCTGATGAGAGTAAGGCTCAAGTGATGCTCTTCACCTACCCTTCCATCTTCTCTTCCACTGTAAACTTTTTTGCACCTCTTCACATGAAATAATTTGCTCTTTCTACCTCTTTTTTCCTTCTACATCTAATATACTCCTCTTTCTCATCCTAGTTATTTTTTGTTATTCCCTCAAATTCACTTTATACCCATACTCTAAATCTACATATATATATTCCTTCTAGCTATACTATTAGTGATATAATTTTTAAGAATTACAAGTGTCTTATTTCTATGTATTAATGTAAACAGTTTAGCTCCACTGAATTCCTTATGTTTTTTCCCCTTTTTTATTTGATTATGCTTCTCTTGGATTTTGGTATTAAAGGTCAAATTTTTGGGGTTTGTTTTGTTTTTTTTCCTCATGAAAATGTGAAATCATTATATTTTGATACATTGCCATTTTTCCTTTGATGTATTAAGATTAATTTTGCAGGATAAAAGTTCTAGATCCTTTACTTGCTGGATTATCATGTTCTATCACCTCTGATTTGTTAGTGTTGCCGTTATCAACTGCTGTATATCAAGTGCTGTATAATCCCAACTGTGACTTCCTGATACAGGAAATGTTTCTTTCTGGCTACTTAAGATTTTTTCCCCCCTCACTTAATAGTTCTGAAATTTGTAATAATGTTCCTTATAGTTTTTATTTTGGGATCTCTTTCCTAAGACGATTGGAAGAATCTTTCAAAGCCTATTTTACCCTCTGGTTTCAGGACATCAGGACAGTTTTTCTTGATAATTTCTTGAAAAATGGTGTCTAAACCTTTCTTTTGATTATGTCTTTCAGGTAGTCCAGTGATTCTCATATTTTTCCTCCTGGATCTTTTTTTCCATGTCACTTGCTTTTCCTTTGTAAAAGGAAAATATAAACAAAGTTTACATTTTTTTTCAATTTTTTTGAAGCTGTTTGATTAATTCTTGATGTCACATAAAATTATTAGTTTCCACTTGGCCAATCCTAACTTTTAAGGTGTTGTTTTCCTTTAATTTGCTTTAATTTTTTCCCATTTGGCCAATTATATATTTTAAGGAGTTGTTTTATTAAAAAGATTTTTCTATTTTCTTTTTCATTTGGTAAATTCTACTTTTAAAGTAGTTTTTTTCCCAAATTATTGCTTCTTTTTTTTCTTGTCTCTTGTATCATTCTCATTTCTTTTCCCAATTTTTCTTCTACCTCTCCTATATGATTTTAAAGTTCCCTTTTGAGGTCTTCTATGAGTTATTTCTGGGCTTGAGATTACTTCCCATTTTTCTGTAGGATTTTGTCAATAGGTGTTTTGACATTGTTGTACTATTCTGAGTTTGTGTTGTGGTCTTCCTTGTTGTCATAATAAATTTCTATGATCAGATTCCTTTTTCTTGGTTTCTTATTTTTTTTCTTTTTCCTTTCATTTAAATTTGACTTCTGTTTCTGGGATGGAAGGAGTACTGTCTCGGGATTTTTTTTTTTGCTAACAGAATCAAGCTTTAGCTGTTTACCTAGTGATGCTCTGTTGTTGCCCTGAGGCCCAAAAGGGACTTTTGTATCTGGTGCTATTTTAAGGGGCTGGGTTGGGATGTTGTTGATGGTTTTGGAGATTGTAGGGGTCTGGCAGTTTACCTAAGATTGAGCTGGGGTCTTAGTAGTGATGATCTATGTATTTGGAGATATAGTGGGGTACTTCCATGTTTTGCCAAGACTACATTGAAGCATGTAGGTCTGGTTTCCAGAGGATTCTGGGTGAAGCACATGGAGGCTGAGGCACTGGACAATGCTTGCAGATCTATGCCTAAAGGGCATGCCTGCCCACTGGGGCCACATGGAAAAATGTGGAAGTCTGGCCACTGGAAGATGCTTGCCTGCCCTGGGCCTACACCAAAGCACATTGTAGGTACCAGATCTTGAGTTCACTTGCCCTCCTGGTAATGCCAAGACTCATAGTGGGATCCTCATATTGGCATTCATCAGCTCCACCACACTATAGGTCTCAGAATCTCCTGCTCATTTGCTCACATGGGGCTTGGTGCTGATTTGCTGGGAAGCTTTCTGTCCTTAACCACACTTCCTCTTTCCTGAATGAAATGGAATCCTCCTGCCAAATTTCCAATTTTCTTGGGTGACAGATTGTTTTGCCTCATCTCCTTCCTGGTTCCACTGCTCCAGAACCTGTTCTTATAGTGCTATTTTATGGTCAATATGGGAGAATTACAGAGATTCACTGCTTACTCCACCATCTTAACTCTATCCCCTCTTTTTAAATGCAAGAACTAAAGCATAGAAAGATTGAATGATTTTGCCCATAATCATACAGATGAATAAGTGCCAGTCTGGACATGAATCTAGGTTTCTTAGTTCCAAGTCTAAATTTCTTTCTACTATACTATTCTGTTTTCTTAGTCCTATTTTGGGCTTTGCATTCTATTACCCTTACTAGAGCTACAGTACAGAGAAGTATGTATACTTTTTTTAAACAACTAGAGAAGGTGAATTGTTTTAAAATAACTAGTTAATTTCATTAAAATTTATCATAAAAAACATTTGCATCTGAAAAAATGCCATTTTCTTACCAATCTGGCAAATAGTTTATAATAAAAGGACATTAATACAAAACTTTAGATCTATATTTTGTTAAACCATAAATTACTATAATTATTTAACATCATGTCTATAGAAACTATATACACAAAATCAGCATGCGAACTGTTATTCCTTGAATGGAATATTAAAGAAGACTACATGAAAGAAATAATGTAAGAGCTCAAACCTAAACCTGGCTAATAAAGGCAGATAGATGATCTGAAGAATTATCTTCATTAGAAAGTCCATTAACAATCCATAAGACTTTTGTAAGAAAATAATATAAATATCAATCATTTCTGTTTGGACCAGAAACTCAGGAGAGTTTTCCTCAGACAGATTTTTTTTCTTTTTTTTTTTTTTTTTGGTCTAGGTAAAAGAGATCATTCTTTGTCTCAATTGTTACTTAAACTCAATCAGTGAATGGGTGTGACCTCCATCAAACTGAAACTTAAAGACCTTAGCTTAAAAAGGTCTAGGTCTCCCATGACATCCAGGGCCATCTCCAGTCATCTTGATCTATATCTGGCCACTGAATCTACATGGCTATGAATGGGAAAGGGAGGCAGGTGATCTTGTACAGCCCTCACTCCCTTATATCTAATTCACTTTCATGTCATGGCTACACATCTCTGATATCATCATGGTCATCAATAACAAAAGGGAAAAGCCTCTTCATTCTTGTTCTGCATAACTATGGATTAAGGCCTGACTGTTTTGTAAGAGACCATTGTTCCCTTGTTGAATGATGTGGGGGAGTAAGACCACACTCAAAAATATTTTTGCGATGCTTAAATAGAATTCCTTAAGGGTTAAACCTCTACAACATATTGAAAGTACTTTTATGGCTTTTCTTTGAAACTTTAATTACAGCACTAAAATAAGGGGGACTTTGGATTGTAAAGAGTATGGATTTGAATCCCACCTTTCCCACCTGGGTACTAAGTGACAAATTTTGACCTCAGCTTCCTTAACTATAAAATCAGTAGATTGGAGATGACTATCTTTCTGCCTTAGTTCCTATGGTTTTATGACTTTAATTTCCAAATATTAAAACTTTTCCTTACATTATATTGCCGCTTAACACAAAGTTTGCATACTATATATATGATGGCAGTTGATAGGGCTATAGAAACTGCTGTGGAAAGCTGGATTTAGCTGTTACTCACTTTCTTTGACACTTTGTATCTCATTTCACAGTCTTTGAACTTAAAAAAGTGATGGAAAAGACTGAAATTCAGGGCAGTTTACAATGAAGGGGAAAGAGTTGCTAATACTAGTTTGGACCCATCTACCATCCATTTAATAAATACAGTTTAGCTAATATTTTATGTGTTTAAGATATAGTCAAGCTTGTTGGGAGATGTCTGTTAAAAAATGAAAAATTTTAAAAAGTCCTGCTAAAATGTTTTATTTCTTTATTTCATTATTTCTCATAAGTTCAAAAACATTTATCAAAAATGAGATGTATATGTTATAGTAACATTATTTTGATATTTCCCTTTAGGAACCTCAGGATCGCTCTTCTGCTTCTTACTCATGTTTTTGAGCTGAGTTCTGATTAAAGCAGGGGACCTGCAGCCGTTTTAATTTGCCCTGGGGCAGTTTACGTAGTTGACTTCCTGTGTGGGGCTGGTTGGGCCAGGTCCCTGCTCTCAGCTGCTCTCAATCCACCCTTTACCAAAGGCAGATCTGCCAAAGCACCTGCCCGCAAGCAGAGCAAAGTGGCCCAAGGGTCTCTCAGGGACTTCACAGGTGCCTAGAATGCACCACTTTCTGTCCCAGCCCCGGTCTCCTGCCCCACTGCTCACTGGCACCTGAGCCCAGCAAGCGGCCTGATCCCCTGCCCTTCTGAAACAGACCTGCTCTGGAGTTCTTCCAAGATAATTTTTGATGGAATGTGTGTTTACTCCAAGTGTTTGAGGGAGCTTTCAGTCCAGAATCAGTTCTGAGGCTTAGTCTATTCTTGGTTTGAGGGAAGATCAGAGGAGTACACAGAGAGGCGTGTCTGCACTCTGCCATCTTGGCTCCACCCCCCTATTTTGATATTTTTATAAATGCTTTATGCTGTAAAGCTTTTTAAATCTCAGTATTCATTGTAGCAGTATTTGAATTACATGCTAAATTCAAATTAAGTATACATTAATGACTGTACTGATTATCACCAAATTATGAGAATTCTCTGAGTTAGGAGGCTAGATGGCTTCATCTGGATAGCATTGTAGTTTTCATCATTTCCAAAACCAAATAGATATAAGATAAAGGTATACTCTAATAGGTTTAAGATAAAAGTCTATCCATATCGGTAACACACACACACACACACACACACACACACACACACACAAATCTGTGTAAAGCAAAATGGGCCTATATATTCTCTTCTTAGTTTCCAAATGTATTCAGGGGTTTTGAGCTCTGCAATTAGGACAAATTTTAACTATATTTGATGACACTTGGAGATATTGATTATCACTTTGTTTGGGTTTGTCTTATGTGAAAATAAATTTCCATAGCAGCTACCCTATACTATAGTTAACTACCATTCATGATATTTTAATATTGAGTTGCTTTTAGCTAGTATTTCCTTCCTCCTATTTTATTTTATATTTCATTCATCCCATCTGACTGTCTGTGTGATGATCATCTATGTAATATATGTTAAGGATTTTCAGTTGAAGGACCATGTATCTTTAAATGTCTTCTTTTTATTCATCCTAGTTCTAACACATGTAATTTCCCCTTTAATTTGACATCATTTAACGGCACATTACACGTCAATGATGTGATCTGTGAATATTTACAATGTTCATGTCATTTTTATTTTCTAATCCAATTTAAGTAGCTCTGCTTTTTATGACATCATGAATTCTTCAGTCTTTTTGGTCTTTTTGGGACTAATTATTCCATTAGTTCCTTTGAACTAGCTCTGTGTTGTCAGTCATTTCTTCCCTTTTGATCATAAGACCTTTGCTGCCCTCCTTTGCATGTACAATCAGTCTTAGGAATATGCACCCAACCTAAGAATCAAGTGCTAGTGCTCAGCCCTTCAAATTGTCTTCTGCATTAATTTCTACCCTGAAGCATAAATGTAAGGGCATCTTCAAATCATAAACTTTGGAGGGGTTTGGTGGAGGTGGGGAGGAGCTCTGAAAAAGTTAAAACAAACATCTTTTATTATTTTATATGTAGATGATTTAAAATATTTCTTTTACATTAGAAGAAAAAAAATCTGAGAAAGACAACTGTTCGATTGTCACTTGCCATGATGTAACATGAATATATGGTTAGTCTTGTTGCTAAACTCTGGATGTGGCAAATTAATTCATAAAATATATCAGACTCAACTTAAAAAACAATCTAGGCTTTCCTAGCTTTTTTTTTTTTTTTTTTTTTTTTACATCTACTTTCCTTTCTCTTAAAGGGGAAGGCTAAATATGTGATAAATCTTGTCAGCATGAAGGCAAGATAAAATTTGGGTGTGATTAACATGTGCATTTCTCTTTAGCACATTTGTTTACTAGGAATGTTTTAACATTTTCTCTGTAATGCTAAAGAGCTCTGTTGTCTGTTGCTGCCCTCTGTAGTGATGAAGAAGAGACCACAAGATCAGCTATGCTACATACAATGAAACTCTTAAAAAACATTTTCCTCCAAATAGCAAAGAGCTTATAATATTAGAAGCAAGTTGGGGCACTGGTAATTTATGAAAATAAAATGATAGCTCACTCAAGCATTTTTTCAGATTTTGGCTTCACATATTAAATACTGCCTACAAGTAAAGTGAAATATATATTTTTTAATAATCATGACTATTTTAATTTTACTATTAATGCATATGTGTGTACTTTTAAAAACTGATTTTAGTAGTAAAATTCTCATATATATATGTGTGTATGTATGTGTGTGTACATGTATTTAAAGTGAAGAGATATAACAACTATGATATGATGATTTATTTAGATTTAAAAACCTCTAAGTTGTTCATGATATTAACATGAATTTTTAAAGGACTCTCAAAATAGTTTGAATGTGAAGATTTCCAATGTGTTCAATTGTTCTACCTAACCAGGGCTCATAATAAACAGTATTGAAAAAGGCAAAGATTGTTGTTGCTAAATATGAAACTCACTAACCTCCTCTTTCTCCTATCCCCTCCCATTTCTCTTTGAGTTCTCTATCTCCATCACTAAGCACCCAGGATTCTTACATTGCTCCAGTTTCTTGGATCACAGGGAAAAAATGATCTGATAATGCATTTACACTAAGGTCCCACTGAGGAAGCTCATGTTATTTGTCCCCATAGTATTTGAATTTTAAAAGAGAACACTATGCAAGCACCAGGGTACAGTGAGAAGACCAATGGATCTAAGGTTAGCTGGTACAAATTCAAATATTTCCTTTGCCACTCAACTAAGTGTATACGTTTAAGCAAGATCCTCACTTTCTCCTGGCCTCATTTTTCTCACATGCAAAACAAGGAGATAATTTCTAAGATTCTAAGATAACTCTAAATATATAATCCTATGAGAAAACAGTATTTAAGGCAAAGAAATTAATCCATAATGGTGGGATTTCAAGTATTAGCTTCTTGAATTTCAGAGTCACATGGGACTTATGAGACCTATTTGTCTGACCCCTTTGATTTACAGATGGTGAAACTGAGGACTGAGATGAAATACCTTGCTTGAGTTTACTATGATATTTAATGGAACTGGTTCTCCTGAATCTCAATTTAGTGCTTTTGATTCTCTGACACAAGTGTATGAGCAGCAAGGCTTGCTTTACTCCTTTAAATCAATCATTTGAATGCATATTAAATACCTACTATGAGTCAAGTCACTCTGCTGGTCACTGGTGATACAAGAACAAAAATATAAATCCCTGCTTTCTATGGCCTGTGCATTTTCTCAGGAAAGATAACATCTTTTATAAATATGTACAAAATAAAGAGAAGCTCATTTGGGATGGGAAGAAACAGTTGTGGGATGAGAAAAAGCTCCTTGCATAAGGGTACCTACTTTGCACATGCATAAAGCCCACCTAGTCCACCTAGTGGCAGAAATTTACAAATGAATTGAGCTATGGAAGGGAGTGTTAGGGCAGCATCTCATTTAATGGCCAATTTGGAGGAAATCTTCTATATGTGTGTGTAAGTATGCTTTGTGAATCATGTTTCTTTGTTGTTGATTGGTTACTTCAGTCATATCTGACCCTTTGTGATTACATTTGGGATTTTCTTGGCAAAGATATTTATTTAAGTGAGTTGCTGTTTCCTTTTCCAGCTCATTTTACCAATGAAAGAACTGAGGCAAACAGGGTTAAGTATCTTGCCCAGGGTTACCCAGTGAGTAAGTGTCTAAGGCAACTTCAGGTCCAGCACTCTATCCATTGTTGTCACCTAGCTATGCATCAAGTTTCTAGGAATCTCATTTATGAGTTCCTTGTTTTACTCTCAAGTTGCTGTCTCAATTAAATCTAATACACGGATGTGCTAGAGCTAGTCCTACTGGCTCAAGAGAGATGATTGTTAAATTTTCAATGTAAGCATTTGTTCCCAGTAATTAGCAAGTGCTACCATCAGATTTATTCTTTTGTTTATTGTCTAGACTCAAGACAGTGAAGGAGAAAATGCTAACAATGTAGATTAAAGTCTATTGAAGAGCTTGAACATAAACATTTATCAGCATATCTCTTATCTTAAGATTTTGATAATTTCTTGCTTAAGTTACTTAGGACTATATGGCATACTTATCATTAGCTTTAAACGTTGGTCTATTGATTATTTTATAAGAAAGTTTGATGAAGAATATGTTTTGCCAGCCAAGAAAATTCTGGAGAGATTCCTTCCAAAGAAACGAATAAAAAATTTCCCCTATTTCCTATTCAACATTGAGAAATAACATGCAGATTTTCATTGGGGTGGCATTAATTAATTTCACCATGGTCATCACTTAAATAGCCTTTAGAGAAAAGCACAAAAGGGAAAAAAATCCATTAAGTTACAATTTCCTAGTCTACTCCAGTCCCTCTTCATTTTCCTTTGGGAAGAATGATTTAAATACTTAACCTTTCCTAGAGAAGGTAAAAAGAGGTGGACTTTTCCTAATGCACCAGCAGGTAAATAAACATTTCAATGAATTGAAGTACTAGCTTACTATCACAAATATATAAGTTGGGGTATCTAAAGCTTGCATATCTAAGAACTGCTGGTTTACCCCTACAACATCTCTTTTACCCCACATGATATAATAGAAAAGCAGATTTAGAGAAGGGAAAACCTGGTGCAATTCCTTATTATATTAGTCTTTTCTCTGGAAAATGATTATTCAGCTCCGAATGATGCGAAGTATGTTACAATAATGTTCATTCATTACAATAGGCTAAGGTCACGATGACAAATTATTTCATTTTGAATTTACCCTAGAAGAAACTGAGGCATAGAAGCAAAACCATCAAACAAGGGTAGTATCTATAAATCAGAATCTCGATTCCTAAAGATTTCTTGATAGAGATGTGTGTGTGTGTGTGTGTGTGTGTTTGTGTATGTGTGTGTTCTTTCCCTCTCCCTCTCCTTTCTCTTCCTCTTTCTTTCACTCCCTTTCTCTCTCTCTCTGTCTCTCTGCCTCTCTCTCTGTCTCTCTGCCTCTCTGTCTCTCTGCCTCTCTCTCTCCATCCATCCCTTCCTCCTGTCTGTCTGTCTGTCTGTCTGTATATATAGAGATACAGAGATATAAATAAGAGTTTGAGATAGTTGTTCTGCTTTTTCAGTCCTGTCTGACTCTGTAACTCCATCGGGAGATTTCTTGGCAAAGGTACTGGAGTGCTTTACCATTTCTTTATCCATCTTCTTTTACAGATGAGGAAACTGAGGCAAACAGGGTAAGTTGACTTTCCCAGGGTCACACATTTTGTAGTGTCTAAGACCAGAGATGAACTCAGGAAGATGAGTCTTCCTGAGTAGAACCAGAAGATCATTATACATGACAGCAGTAAGATCATATGATGATTAATTCTGACAGATGTGGCTCTTTTTAATGGTGAGATGATTCAGGCCAGTTCCAATGGTTTTGTGATGAAGAGAGCTATCTGTACCAAAAGAGAGAACTATGGGCACTGAGCATGGATCACAACATAGTATTTGCACTTTTTTGTAGTTGTTTGCTTGCAACTTGTTTTCTTTCTCATTTTTTTCTTTTTGATCTGATTTTTCTTGTGTGTAATGTTCATTGTGGAAATATGTAGAGAAGAATTAATTACACATGGTTAGCATATATTGGATCACTTGCTGTCTAGAGGAAGGTATGGGGGAAATTAGGAAAAAAGATCTGGAACACAAGGTTTTGTAAGGATGAATGTTGAAAATTTTCTTTGCATATGTTTTGAAAATAAAATGCTTTAATATTAAAAACGATAGAGATACACACACTCATACTCACATATATGTATATATGTGTGTGTGTATATATATTCTATTTCAATATTATTGTTTTCTTTTGCAATACTATGTATTTTATGCATTTAAAAACTATTCTGAGATTGATTTGATAGGCTTCTCAGATAGCCAAAGTTATTTACTACATAAAAAAAAAAAGTTTAACAACTCTGTTTTAACAAATTGCTTCCAGGGATTAAGTGATTTATGTCCGATTACACAGCTAGTAATTGTAGGAGAAAGGATTTGAACACAGGTGTTTCTGACTAGGTATGGGTACCTCTCAACATTTTCAAGCTGATGTTTAGAGTTACAAAGACTTCTTTCTAAAACATTTCACCAAAAAATGGTGGAGGGAAGAAAGAGAGAAAAGGGGAAAAACTTTAATTTTGGGAATTAAAAAAAATGTTGGCATGTCCCATATTTATCCCCTTTTCAGTGTTTGAGATTATATCAGATAGTGTTAGTTGTTTAAAGACAATGCCCTACCTGATTTTTTTTAAGGAATTCATCTTTGTAGTGTATAGTTTAATCAGTGTTTTAGCTCTGAGTTGAAAGCACGTATTTTATGAATTCTCCTTAAAGGTTTACTATCTTTTCTTTTACTACTAATATACAAAATGACCATTTTATGTCTCTAATGATTGTGTCTCTATAGCCCAATACAATTACTAATAGAGAACTGCATGATCTGAAATGAGCTCTAATATAATTATTTCTATCTCTGGGTTGTGGGTAATTCAATCTCCAAGTGCTGATGTACTCAGTTAAACATGGTGGATTTACATACAGACAGATATAGGTATGTATCTAAAGAGGCCAACTTGTACTATGAATAATAATCTTTTTACTTTGCTATTTATCTAGAAAATCTTGATTCTGAAAACCTTATATGATTTTTCTCTGGTGCTCAATATTAATAAAGGAAGTGAGATGTATATGAATTATACATGCTTATGAGGGAATTGAAACAAATCCTATTAAAAATGGAAACAGAACTCACAATTTTGTAACCAAAAAGAGACATTTATCAAATGAATTCTGTGAATAACTCAATCAAATTCAACAGGCCTTTATAATAATAGCTAGCATTTATTTATATAGTGCTTTAAGATTAGCAAAGTACTTTACACATATTATTTCATTCTGTCCTCATAACAACCCTTGGGAGATAGGTGTTGTCACTATCTCCATTTTAAAAATGAGGAAAGTAAGGACTGTAGAGATTAAATGATTTGCCCTTGCCACACAGGTAGTAGCATCTGAAGCTATATTTGAACTCAGACATTCCTAACTTCAGGACCAGCACTCTATTCATTGGGTTATCAAGTGCCTTATACAATATGATAAATTTATTGTGACTCCTATAGATAAAACTCAAATTAAGGATGAAATGATAAAACCTTTTCAAATGAATTAGTGTTCATCACATATTATAATAAAATAAATACTGATTAAAGAGAAAGAAAAGAATTCTCTTTGAACTCATATAAAGATGGTTTCTACTTTTTCTAGTTAATCTTCTGTTTTATAAACCTTTATACCTATCAAGATTCCAAGGAATAAACTGATTAAATAGGCTACCTTTGAATGAAAATGTGTATCTTCCTACTGTAATTATGTTTTTGTCAAGCACCTGCAAAACACTGGAAGTTCTAGTAGCCATAGCACCAAGTATAGCTCTTGATTAGGGAGCTTGTATTCAGGGGGATAGACTTCAGCATGTGTTATGACAAACAAAGATAGTGTCTCCCCTACATAAATTCATCCTTCCTCACCCCTAAAATTAATCTTATTATACAATAATTTTTTAAGTGAAGACATTATCTATCATTGAGAAGTCTAATTAATACCTGGAAAAGAGAATACATTAAGCCAAATTACCAAAAGAACACATAAAATTTGGTTAAGTAAATCAACTAGAACTTAATCAAGACTGAAAGAATTAGACATTGAATTTCTAGCAATATTTTGATTTAGAATGGCATGGATTAGGTTAGCAATACTTCAGAATATAGGAAATTGTAGATCAAGGGTAACCTAGGTAAGATGGAGAGAGGTAGGAATTACTGAAAGTAGAGAGTAGGTCCCCCAATTAAAAAATAAAAACCAATATTTATATAGCATTTTAAATCTTTCAAATTATTTTACATACTTTATCTTATTCTTTTCCCTTGGAAATATAATGCTGAAGTAGACACTATAGTTATTATCCTTGTTTTACAGAAAATGAAGGCTCAGAGAGATTGGTCCATGTTCATAAAGCTAGCATCAGTGACAAGATTCAAAACTATGTTTCTCCAATCTCCCATTATGCTATTTTTTCTCCTACATATTACCAGGTTGTCACAAGAGGAAATTGTTTTGGATGCTTATTTGCTAATCCTTCTTTGATTATGAATTAAGGACACTATGGGTTGAGTTGGTTTGATCTTGTTTAGTTGGGACTAGGAAACCATTCAATTTAATTTTTCTCAGTCTGATGTCAAATCCAGAACCTAGTAAGATGCCTGAAACAATGTATCATTCTTTATCTGCTTTTCATTTTTTAGATAACTTAAATTTCTGTGTTATATCTGACTTTATAATAGATATATTTATTGCTATTATCTGAAAGTATCTTGAATTTAGTTCAAATCTAATTGTTTGATTATACTTTATTCAAAGATCTCTGTTTTTGATAGTGTGACTATTCCTTTTACTGTTGTCCATTGCACCCCCTATATGACTTAGTGGATGGTCATCAATAATTTCTATGGCCTTACTTTATTCACTTTGAAGCCAATTTAATGATTAGTTTCTCTGAATTTAGCTACGTTGTTCCCCACACAAAAGCTATATGGTTACTTCCTGGGCTTGTCCCCAAGCTTTACTGACAGAGCTTGTTTTCTATTAATATAACCTTTGAGAACTCAGTCACCTGTACACTATGGGGAGTCATTAAAGAAGTACATTTGTGATTTCCCCTCACCCATTATGAAATGGAAGATCCTTTAGTTCATGGATAGTTTCCTTTTTTCTTATTATAACTGCACTGCCTAGCACTGGGTCTTGCCCATTTTCTTTCATTGCTCTTTAATCAACATTTCATCTATAAACAAAATCAGATGCATGTGCAGGAACACTTTCATGTCTCCAAAAAAAGATATCAAATGATCAGCAGTCAAGTTTCTTTTATAACCAAGAGCATACATCTGTGAAATGTTATTACCAATGAAACATGGCCCATTTGAGAAAGTTTAATACTAATTCTCTTTACATATAAAGAAATGGTAAAATTCTGTACTACTCATTCATTTTATAGAATTTTTAAATCTTGGCCTTCATGGTCTAACATATATGGCTCACCATCTATCTCACTACTTAATTTCTCACCACTTAACCTCCACAAAACTCAACACTCTTGTCAAAATGGATTGCTTCCTCACTGCCTGAAAACTCTGCTTTTCTCTCTCTATGACTTTGCATATCCTTTTTTTTTTCTTTTCCATCCCACATATCCTTCAAATGCCATCTTATTATCAAATGTTTTTTCTCTTGAAGATTTTTTTGATTAACCCCCTCTAGGTGAATTGAATATCATCTCTCTCTTCTCTGGCACTTTATTTATACCCTGTCATGGCACTCCTGTTTTGACACAGTATTATTCATTTATTCAATTTATTACACTAGATTGTAAACACCATGAGAAAGAAGTCAATGCCTGCCTCATTTTTATATCACTAGAGCCTATCATGTTACCTTGTATGTGATAGGCTCTCAATAAAAATAACTGTCAATTTGAATTAAACTTGGAAGTATAAATATAACTAAAGTTGTTGACAAGGGAATTACAATTAATACTTGAATGAGATTGCCTAAATTGTAATTGAGATTCAATCATCTCAACACTAATGAATTTTTATAGGGAAATCTTCAATGATATGTTAATAGCATTTAAAAAAAAAGTTAAACATTTTCATCATGGCTCTCTAAAGTTTATTTCTTCTAATTATTGCTAAGGTAGGCAGTAGTCTAGTGATATCCCTTATGAATTATCCCTAGTAATGGTACATGAGAGGTTTCTAACAGGACTTCATCCCTTCTCATTTCTCATGTTGATCCCTAAATTTATTGACCCTCTCCCCTCATATTTAATAATTCATTACAAATTCTTCCACCTGTTGGATGGCTACTTGAATATTAGAGTATTCTTGATGTCTAGAAAGAGCAAGAAAGGTTTCCATCATGTTTAGTGGACCCCAATGGCAAAGTTATAAGATAACATAAATAAGAGTCACATAAGATTGGCAGGCATGAACAGGTTATAATCTGTGGTATAGTAGAAATTGTGTATCATGATGAATTTGCAGAACCATTTAAATAATTATTAATGTTAGACCACTCTTTATGGATACAAAATATAGAAATCTTTATAGTGAAAGCAAGAAGTACTAGAAACAATAGTAATTGGTAAAGAAAAGGGCAATTTTAACTTCATGGAAATATTTTGTATAATCTGCTGGAAACAGGAAGACTAATTTCTTTTTTTTTTCCTGAGGCAATTGGGGTTAAGTGGCTTGTCCAGGGTCACACAGCTAGGATGTGTTAAGTGTCTGAGGCCAGATTTGAACTCAGGTCCTCCTGACTTCAGGGCTGGTGCTCTATCCACTGCACCACCTAGCTGCCCCAGGAAACCTAATTTCTGTATTAAGTTCCTCTCTATGTCTCAATTTCCTCATTTGTAAAATGAGGGATTTGGACTTCATGTTCTCTAAAGTGCCTTCTATGTCTAAGACTCTATGATTTCTAATAAAGACATTTAAATTATAGCTAATCTTCAGCTTTTGTTGGGGAATGCCATACTCCTAGAAAATGGCATGGAAAAAAAATGTGTTGATACATTGAATCTATGTGAAACAAAAGGTTAGATTACCACAAACACCATAAACTGTAATTTTCACTAGAAAGTTCATAATTACACTTTTCTGCATTGAATCCTTTATAATAAACCATTAATTGTGGTAATACACACTTTTTCTAACATAGTAATGATGAAATGACCAATAAAACACAGTACACAAAATAAAATTGATAAAATTTTTCTCACTAATAATTTTCTTGAATTTTGTGACCTTTTGTACTAACATCCCAACAAAAACAAAAAATAAAACCAAACATTGATATCAGGAAATAGTCCCATTTCATAGCACATGAAATCTACAATACCATAAATACTGTGCAGAAAATAAAATTCCTAAAACCAAAACTTTTTTTGACTTAATCTTACCTTTCATTGTATTAGATAGCAGTGTGAAGGAATTTTACAGTAAACTATATTGCTAAACCTCTCTAAACCTATGAAAATCAAGAGAAAGGGTACTGGCACTTCCTGAGTTCAATAGAAAATACAAAATATTCCTATAATATTGGTTAAATGATTAAACTTTTGTAGGCCTTGGAATCCTAAACTATAAAATGGAGGTAATTGTTGACGGTCGTATCTAAATGAAAAATCTGGGTGGATTTCATAACTAAATTTTATGGTTGCATATTTTTTTCTTTTAGTAAGTAGTCTTATGTTATTTCACCTCTACTCTTTCTCATTCTATTAGGTGGCAATGCAATAGCACATGTATTAAAATAAGTAGTTCAGCAGCAATTTTCTTTCTTTCTTTCTTTCTTTTATTTTTTGTAATTACATGTAAGGATAGTTTTCAATATCCATCATTGTAAAGTTTTGAATTCCATTGTTTTCTCTCTCCCTAATTTCCCTCCCATGCTCCCAAAAAATATAGGTTATAAATGTGCAATGATGTTAAATATATTTCCACATTGGTCATATTGTGAAAGAGGGCTCAGAACAAAAGGAAAAACAACAAGAAAGAAAAAATAAATAAAATGAAAATAGTATACTTCTATTTGCATTCAGATTCCATAGTTCTTTCTCTGTATGTGATCAGCCTTTTTCCATAATGAGTCCCTTGAAATAAACTTGGATCATTCATTACAGACAAGAACTAATTCTGTCATGGTTGATCATTCCACAATGTTACTGTTACTGTGTAAAATGTTCTCCTGATTCTGTTCACTTCCCTGAGCATTAGTTTATGTAAGTCTTTCTTGCAATGTTATGCACTGTAATGTAAGTTAAACTTTGTAGTGGCCCTTTTTACAGTGGCAAAGAACTGAAAATTGAGTGAATGCCCATCAGATGGGGAATGGCTCAATAAGTTATGGTATGTGAATGTTATGGAATTTTATTGCTCAAAAAAAAAAAAAAAAAAGATGAGCAGGCTTATTTCAGAAGAGCCTGGAAAAACTAACCTGAATTGATACTGAGTGAAGTGACTCAGTGAGTGAAGTGAGCAGAACCATGAGAACATGAACTGAATCAGATTTATAATACAAGTCATCCCCCCATCTATAAATGGACAAAGGATATGAAAAGACAGCTTTCAAATTAAAAGAAATTAAAGTAATTTAGTTACATAAAAATGCTCTTAATCAGTATTGATTAGAGAAATGCAACTTAAAACAACTCATGATGTACCATTTCAGAACTATCAAATTGTCTGATATGATAGAAAAGGAAAATATTAAATGTTAGAGAAGATGTGGAAATACACTGCTGGTAGAGTTGTAAATTGATCTAACCATTCTGGAGAGTAATTTGGAACTTTGCTCTAAGAGCCATAAAACTGCATATCCTTTCATCCAGTAATGCTATTTCTATCCCAAAGAGGGAGGAAAAGGGAGGAAAGATCCACCTATACAAAAGTATTTATATCCTTTCTTTGAAGTGGAAAAGAAATTGAGTGGACTGCTACTGCAAACATTTTTGCGCATGTGGGTTCTTTTCTCTTTTTTTATGATATCTTTGGAATACAGATCAGTGGTGACACTGTTGGATCAATACACAGATTTATAGCCCATTGGGCATGATTTCAAATTGTTCTCCAGAATGGTTGGATCATTTCACACCTCCACCAACAATATATTAGTGTTCCAGTTTTTCTACATCCACTCCAACATTCAGTACTATCTTTTCCTCTCATCTTAGCTAATCAAAAGTGTAAAATGGTACCTCAAAGTTGTCTCAATTTGTAGTTCTTTAAACAATAGTGATTTAGAGCATTTTTTCATATGACTAGAAATCTAAAACCTTTTCAATTTAATGTAATCAAAATTATCCATTTTGTATTCCAAAATTCGCTATTGCAGTTCTCTGGCCATAAATTACTCCTTCACAAATCTGAGAGGTAGACTAGACCTTTGCTCTCCTAATTTTCTAAAAGGTATCCCTTTTTAGGTCTAACTCTTTTAGATCTTATTTTGTTATAGGGT
Organism: Myrmecobius fasciatus; assembly: GCA_023553655.1. Lineage (NCBI taxonomy): Eukaryota > Metazoa > Chordata > Mammalia > Dasyuromorphia > Myrmecobiidae > Myrmecobius > Myrmecobius fasciatus. The sequence goes on along the minus strand of JAJPUD010001192.1, from coordinate 181,724 downwards.
TCAGATGTTGGTTAATATCTAGTTTCTGTCATTTTCTAGTTTTTGCAGCAATTTTTATCAAATAGTTCTTATGCCAGAAGCTTGAGTCTTTGGACTTATGAAATACTACCTCACTATAGTAACTATGTATACATAGTCATTGAACATTGTGTCTTGTGAACCTAATCTATTCCGCTGATACACTGATTTATTTCTTAGCCAGCAAGAATGTTTTTTGATGACTGCTGCTTTGTAATACAGTTTTACATATGGCACAGCTAGACCACCTTCCTTTGCATTTTTCTCCTATTAATTCCCTTGAAAATCTTGAACTTTTGTTCTTCCAGATGAAGTTGTTTTATTTATTCTAACTTGATAATGTAATTTCTTGGCAGTTGATTGGTATGGTACTGATTAAGTAGGTTAATTAGGTAGAATTGTCATTTTTATTATAATAGCTCAGCCTACACATGAGCATTTGATATTCTTCCACTTGTCTAGATATAACTTTATTTCTGTGAAAAGTATTTTGTAATTGTGTACATATAGTTTCTGGCTTTGTCTTGGCAAGTAGACTTTCAGATATTTTATATTATCAATAACTAATTATATTATTATATCCAAATATTTTAAATGGGATTTCTCTATCTCTTGCTGCTGGGCTTTGTTGGTAGCATAAAAATCCTGATAATTTTTTATGGATTTATTTTATATTTTCTAACTTTGCCAGAGTTGTTCATTGTTTCAAGTAGTTTTAAACTTGATTCTCCAGGATTACCTAGGTATACTTTTGTATAATCTGCAAAGAGTGATAGTTCCTAATTGTTTATTTGAATTCTTTAAATTTCTTTTTCTTCTCCTATTGTTAAAGGTAACATTTCTAGCACAATAGTGAATAAGAGTTGTGATAATCAACATCCTTGTTTCACTTCTGATCTTACTGAGAATGCTTCTAGTTTATCCTTATTATATATAATACTTGCTGATAGTTTTAGATAAAACTTCCATATCATTTTAAGGAAAATTATTCATATTTTCTCAAATGTTTTTAATGGGAATGGATGCTGGATTTTGTCAAAAGTTTAAAATCTCTTAATATAATCATCTGATTTCTTTCAGTTTTTGTTTTTATGTAAAACCTTTTTTATTTATTTGGCCAATTATACTGATAGCCTTCATGATATTGAATTAACTTTGCATTTCTGGTATAAATTCCACTTGATCATAAAGTGTTATTCTCATGATAAATTGCTCTAATCTCTTTGCTAATATTTTATTTAAAATAATATTTTATTTAAAATGTTTACATCAAATCACCATGGAAATTGATTTATAATTTTCTTTCTCTGTTTTGGTTCTTTCTGGATTAGGTATCTGCATCATATTTGTATCATAAAGGGAATTTTACAAGTCTCCTTCTTCACCTGTTTTTCCAAGTAGTTTATCTAGTATTGGAATTAATTGTTCTTTAATAATTTGATAGAATTTACTTGTAAGTCCATCTGAACTTGGAGATTTTTTTCTTTAGGAGTTCATTAAAATAGTTGGTTCAATTTCTTTTTTAAAAATTGGATTATTTAACTATTTTATTTTCTCTTCTGCTAATTTGGGCAATTTATATTTTTGTAATGTCTGATTTATTGGCAAACAGTTGAGTAAAATAGTTTCATGGATTACTGAACTACTGAAAAGAACCGAATCTTTCATAGTTGTTCACCAAATATTCTTGCTGTTACTGTGTACAATGTGTTCCTGGTTTGTGTCATCACAAAAAGAGCTGCTACAAACATTTTTGCACATATGGATACTTTTCCCTCCTTTATGATTTCCTTGTGATACAGACCCAGTAGTGGCAGTGCTGGGTCAAAAGGTATGCACAATTTCAGTCTTTTCTGAGTAGTTCCAGATTGCTCCCAAAAATGGTTGCATCATTTCAAAAGTCCACCAACAATGAATGCATTATTAGTGTCCCAGTTTTCCCACACCCCCTCTAGTATTTGTCATTATCATTTCCTGTCATTGTAGCCAATCTGAGAGGTATGAGATGATACCTAAGAGTTGTTTTAATTTGCATTTCTCTAATCAATAGTGCTTTAGCGTATTTTTCATATGACTATAGATGGCTTTAATTTCATCATCTGAAAATTGTCTGTTCATATCCTTTGACCACTTTTCAATTGGGCAATGTCTTGTATTCTTATAAATTTGACATAGTTCTTTATATTTTAAAAATGAGCCAGATACCTTAGTTATAAAGATTTTTTCCCAGCTTTGTATTTCTCTTTTAATCTTATTTCTGTTGGTTTTGTTTGTGCAAACCCTTTTTAATTTAATGTAATCAAAGTTGTCATTTTGCCTTTCATAATGTTCTCTAGTTCTCCTTTGGTCATATATTCCTCCCTTCTCCAGAGATGTGATAGCTAAATTATCCCCTGCTCTCCTAAATTTTTATGTTATTGCCCTTTATACTCAAATTATGTACCCATTTTAATTTTATTTTAGGATGGGGCGTGAAATGTAGCTTTATGCCAGTTTTCTGACATATTATTTTCCAGTTTTCCCAGTAATTTTTGTCAAGTAGTGAATTCTTATTCCAGAAGCTGGAGTTTGTGAGTTTATCAAATATTAAATTACTATAGACTTACTCATTCCTTAGGTTTAGTTTATTTAGTTTTCAATTAGTTTTTAGTCCATCTTTTCATGGCCTTTATTACAAGTAAATTTTATTGCATCATGATCTGGAAAGGATGCATTTACTATTTTTGCCTTTCTGCACTTGCTTGTAAGGTTTTTATACCTTAATACATAGTCAATTTTTTTTGTGTGTGTGTGTAGGTGCCATGTACCACTGAGAAAAAAGGTATATCCTTTTCTATTTTCATTCAGTTTTCTGCAGAGGTCTATCATATCTAACTTTTCTTAAATTCTATTCATCTCCTTAACTTCTTTCTTATTTATTTTGTGGTTAAATTTATATATATTATACACACACACACACACACACACACACACACACACACACATAAAGATGGATGTTGAGATCCCCCACTAGTATACTTTTGGTTTCTATTTCTTCCTATAACTCACTTGGCTTCTCTAAGAATTTGGATGCTATACCACTTGGTGCATATATATTTAGTATTGATATTACTTCAATATTAATTAATTGTATGTGGTATCTTTTACAAGATATGTAGTTTCTTTCTTATCTCTTTTAATTTGATCTAATTTAGCTTTTGCTTTGTCTGAGATTAAGATTGCTACTCCTCCTGAATTTCAGAATACCTTCTACACTGGATTGTACTCCTCTTTTACTCAAGGGAGGCAAACTTTTTCTGAAGCCTTTCTAATTTATCTTAAGCTGGATTATTGCATTACTCCATCTTTTTGTGCATTCTGTTGCTCCAGAATCCTTTTAGAGTCTTGATTATTCCTAAGGGAAACTGAAAAGAGCTCAAGTGACTTCCTGATTTCTTTCTGCCAGCTAACTACCCCATTCCTTCGACAATAATTTTCACTGGACCAAAATTTTCAAGAAAATTTCCACAGAGGACAAATTCTATCATATGTGATAGTTAAGAAAGTCATGTGTCTGTTATCATATAATTTACACATATATTATCACTATGCAATACATTTGCAAATTTAACTTTTACAACTTCAAGTATTCCATAATTTTATTATTAACCTTATTTTCTCTTTCATGTTGGCAGTCTTGCAAATTCAAAGCTATTCACAGTAGAGAAAAAAAAAAAGAGAGAGGTGCCATGTGTGCAACTTTGTGAAGTGGTTGATATCCTAATAGGCACATTGTTGGTCTTAGGTCCCCTGCTCTTATTCAAAAAGTTCCCTATACATTTGGTGCAATTTTCATTGTTTTGTTTTAAAACTCAAATTTTTGTGTTGTGATTATGCCTCAAAGACATAGTAGAAGGCCTTTGGGCTCTAAAATGATGCCAAGATCTTGCAATTGAAAACATTTATGTAAACATACATTTCAGTATTATGACATTTTCAGTTAGAAGGGACCTTATAAATCTACCCTTAACTTCCATTTTACAGATTAGGACACTGAGACCATAAAAATTTAATCATTTATGAAACACCATAGGACCAGAGATTTGAAAAGGACCTCAGAGGTAAGTGAGTCCAAACCTTTTATTTACTGATGAGGAAGCTGAACCTTAGGAAGATTTATTCACCGAGGAAGAAAGTGGCAGAGTTTGAACTGAATATATTGATTCTAAGTTCAATGTTTTCCCACTATGCTACAATATTCCTAAAATCTAATTTTCATGAATTATTGAATAGATACAGAGAGAGAAGCAGCAGTATTGCCTGATTGCATATATATCAATATGGAAGACAAAGAAATCATTGCCCTTTTGGAGAATCAGTTCAACCCTCCTATGATTCCATACCCCTCCCCCAGTCTCCTTGTCTATTATTAAAGCAATAGAGATGAGAGGATTAAACATACTTGATCTTCATGTAGACATATGCTTTGTATGTTGAGGATAAATGTCAATGACAAATTTCCATATGATTAAAATCTGATAAATATGAGTGCTTTGCTTTGGGTTGAAAGTAGTGGTAGTGCTTATTACAAATACCTCTTGTTTCTTGCTATATATATATCCTTTTGCCCTTGTGGGTGAATGCTTAATTTAATGTATCAGGTCATTTTTTCTAAAAAGCCTTTAATGATAAAGAGTTTGCTTTCTCCAGTATAAGATCAATAAACAGTGAAACTTCGAAATGAGCTAAGACCCTGCTGTTTTGTCTGTACTATAAAATATCAGCATGATTTGCTTTTAATATCATTGGCCAAGACTGGTGACTAAGAGTTAGAGGGATTGAATTATGAGGAAATAATGAAAGAATTACCATAATCATTAATTAATGCAATTAGCTTAATTAATTCAAGCAGCTATAATGCTTAAAAGAAGCACCTTCCTGAACTTGTTCAGAAATCACATGACTGTTATAAAAAAAAAAAAAAACAAAAACAAAGAGACACAAATTGTTTGGGGTTTAACTTAGCCTACATGTCAGGGATCTGACTAAGTCCAAATCTCATTCACCCAGAAATTGCACATCACCTTTATATTTCACATATCTTGATTGGATCATATAACCTATTAGTTCTTTCCAGTAGAGTTTTGTTTCTTCAAAAATGACAATTATCATAATCATAATAAAAATCAAATATAAATTCTTGCTTTTCAGATTTTGGGCTACATTATACATATTGTGAATTCATTTTACATATTATAACATACATTGTTTAGGGATAACATTGGTGCTTGTGATTTTATTGCTATAGAGCATTCCAAAGTGTATGGGCTATTCAAAGAAGTCCAATACCTCTCGTGTGAGGGTTTACCAAGACCTTCTCAGGGATGCTCATCCACATTTGGTGTTCATCTTTCACCCAACTCTTACCTCTGACTCCAAGAAGCTATAGCATGCACAGTAGCTATAGCATGCACAGTAGTATAGCATCCAGTAAAACTTATGGCAAATAGGCTAAACTAGTTTGAGGGTAACTGGCAAGCCTCAAGCCTGTTGGTGAATTAGAGGGATGTCTTACCCAACAATTTGAAGAGTTTCCCCAGTAGAGTGAATAAATGAGCACAATTTGTTCCAATGGTCATGAAGACAGATGAAGCAAGTGCTATGGGATATTTAGAGCTTGGTCAAACACTGATTATAAGGTCAGCCTGGGATGCATCCTGGGTTATTGCCAGATATCCTTACTTTTGTCTTGCCACTGGAATTTTATGACTCTGGAAGAGAAAGTGAGACGGATGCAACTCTGTTACACTTAAATCCAATTTTTGTGCAAATCAAGACATCACTCTGTGATATCATTTGTCCTTTAAAAAATGAAGGACATACAACAGAACTCTGAGTGAGGAAATTCCCTCTACTAATGCAGAGCTATAACATCTATGTGACTTAATGGCTAGATTTGCCAAGGGCACTAAAAGAATAAATAACTTTTCTAGGACCATATTGTCATAGGTAGCACATGAACCCAGGTTTTTCTTGCCCTGAGGGCATCTCTATGTATACTATGTTATGCACCTCAGTTACTTTGTTCAGTTGATATTTTATTGATTTGCTTATTTTGATCTAGAAATATGAAATAAGAATGGAAAAATAAATTCCAAATCATTATCATTATAATCACTAACATTTCTAAAGCACTTTGAGGTTTCCACAACACTTTATAATCTTATTTGATTTTCACAACAACCCTGTGAGATAGGCACTATTATTATCCTCATTTTAGAGATGAGAAAACAGATTGACTGAGAGTAAGTAGCTTGCACAGAGTCACAAATCCAGTAAGATTTGAAGTTACATCTCCCTGATTCTGTCTGGTATGCTATCTACCACCTTTAGGTTTAAAGGTCATTCTTTTCTTAATTGACTCAAGTTGTACTTCCTTATTGTGTATTAGTTGTGTTTTCAGCTTCCTCTCCTTGCCAGGCCACCCTCCCCTTCAACCTCCAGCAGAATATATATTACTTGAGGGTAGGAATTCTTTTATTTTTCCTTTTTTTAATCCCAAGCACTTAAAAATATCTTGACCACAATAGATAATTGATAAATGTTTCACTGAATTTAATATTATTCTTGAAATCCATTTGTTTGTCAACTATATGTTGACTATGGTTCCATAATACTTGAATTGTTTCTTTCTGGATACTTGCAATATTTTCTCCTTGATCAAGAAGTTCTGGAATTTGGCAATAATATTCTTGGGAGTTTTTAATTTTAGAATCTTTCAGGAGGTGATTGGTGTCTTCTTTCCATTTCTATTTTACCCTTTGGTTCTAGAATATCAGGATGGTTTTCCTTGATAATTTCTTGAAAGATGATGTTCAGGCCCTTTTTTAAATTATGATTTTCAGGTAGATCAATAATTTTTAAATTCTTGTTCCTACTTCTATTTTTAAGGTCAGTTGTTTTTCCAATTAGATATTTCCCATTTTTCAATTTATTTAGTTTTGCTTTATTGTATTTTGATTTCTCATAAAGTCATTAGCTTCCATTTGCTCAATTCTATTTTTTAAGTAATTATTTTCCTCAGGGAGCTTTTGTACCTCCTCTTCCAATTGGCCAATTTTGCTTTTTAAGGCATTCTTCTCATTAGCTTTTTGTATTTCCTTTTGCATCTCTCTCAATTCTTTCCCTAATTTTCCTCTATCTCTCTTACTTGATTTTCAAAGTTTTTTTTGAGCTCTTTCATGCCCTGAACCCAATTCTTTTTTTCTTTTTTTTTTCTTTTTTGGAGGCTTTGGCTATAGAAGCTTTGACTTTATCATATTCTGAGTGTGTGTTTTGATCCTTCTTGCCACCATAATAACTTTCAATAGTCAGAAACTTTTTTTTGTTTTTTTGTTCAATTTCCTGCCTTTTACTCTACTTTTAAACTCTTTGTTAAATAGGGCTCTGTTTCTAGGGTAGAAGGTGCACTGTCCCAAGTTCAGGGGTTTTGTGCAGCTGTTTTCAGAAATCCTTCTAGGAATCTGACAAGAAGTACTTTTTTCTGCCCTGGAGCTGTTAGGTGTGTCAGTCCCACTGTAGATGTAAGATCTAGCATGCTGGCCAAGGCTGATGCTCAGTTGACCCAGACTGCACACCAGACTTCCACGTCATTGCCACAGACCCTCTCCATTAACCTTCCTAGTCCACCCTGATGTCTCAGACTGAGAGGTCCAGAAGTCTTCAGCACTGCTCCTGATTCACAGGTCCTGCCTTGCTGATGCTGGGGTCTAGGTCTACTGGAATTGCATGCTGGGGTCATGCTGGATCTCACAGACCTTTTCTGCTGTCCTTCCAGCTCCTCTTTAGCATCTCTGGGCTGAGAGATTTGGCAGCCACCAATAATGCTGATGATTCAGCTGGGGCTGGGTGCAGGGATGCTGGAAATCCCACCCTGATGTCATAGACCTTTTCTGCTGAACATCTAAGTTGCCTTCAGCTGAAAAATGTTCTACTACATTTTTGGGAGATTTTTTGTTGCTCCAAAATTTGTTTTGAGTCATCCTTTAAAGAAATTTGGAGGAATTTGCGGGAGAGGTTGGGCAAGTTCTTTCCTTTACTTCATCATCTTGGCTCTGCCCACTGTCAATTATATAACTCAATTCATATTTGTAATTTATTTATAAACTCAATTTATTAATTGTCTAATATTTTGAGGACAATGTGTTAGCATATGAGATTTAAAGGCAAAACAAAAAATCGTCTTGCCTTCAAAGAATTTATTTTAATTAAGTAGGGGGGATTAGGATGAAAACGTTAAATGATTAAATATACATCTTCAATTGTCCAATTAAAGACACATTCCTTAAATACCGACTATGTGCCTGGTGATCCCATTCAGTTTTTCTGGCAGAGATACTTGAGTGGTATGCTATTCCTTTTTTCAGCTCATTTTACAGAAGAGGAAACTAAGGAATACAGGTTTAAGTTACTTACTCCAGGTCACACAGCATGTAAGTGTCTGTGGCAAGATTTGATTCTTCTTAACTTCAGGCCCAGCACTCTATCCAGAAAGAAAGGGCAAATCATTCCAGCATGTATCCCAAACTGTGTAACAGAGTCAGATACTACTGAACGATAACAAAATGTGCCTGGCACTTTGATGAGACATCAAGTGAGAAAAACATTGTTCCTACCAACTCCTTGGACATTTAGAAATATGGTGGCTTTAAGAGTTTCAGCAAGATCATACACTTAAAGTTAGAAGGTACTTCAGAGACCATGTAGTCCAATCTACTGCTTTTATTGCTGAGAAAATTGAGGCACATAGAGATTAAGTGGCTTGCTTACAATTACACCTTCAGTGACAGAGATTAGATTTGGACCCCCATCCTCAGGCTTTCTATCTAGCTACTTTCTATGTATTATAATCAAAAAACCTATAGTATTTATTTATATAAATTTGTAATCAAGTGTACTCAGAGTTTCCATTCTTAAACTCATCACAGCACCAAGTCCATTAGACTTGTTGGTTTGTTTTCTTCACAATAAAGAATCCGACAAAGAGATGACAAACAGACATGACTACATGGACCTCATCTCTTGTAACGTCCTAGCTCAATTTAATTTAATGTTTTTTTTCTAGGCATCCCAAGAATTAACCTTCAGAGTAAATGAAAAAAAAAACTTATATCCTTAATTCAAAATTATATTTTAACCCTATTCATAGCAACATCCAGAAGATTACTTAGTTGTAAATACAAAGTCATTACCCTTTCCCAAATGATTTAATAATTTTGACAAATAGATTTATTCAGTTTATCCTAATAAATTCTTTGCCTCCTGTGGAAGCATAAGGAGAAAGCATGTTATGAAATAAAATGGAAAGTTTAAACATGTTTGATCACAGTTTTCTCTTACTATAAAATGTGTGAAATCAACAGATTCAACACTTTCAGTTTCAGGAAATGCTTGATTCTCAGAAAGGCATATAATTGAGTGTACCTGAGGTAGAGGACTATGTCTAATCAGTCGTCTGTGTAGCTGGGTAGAGTCAAGTGCCATTCATCTGCCTCCCCTGAGATCTGTGGAAACAAGAAGGAGGAGTAGTTGTAAGACAAAGATATATAACCATGTTGACCACTGAAGTACATGGTTAACAGCTTAATTATCTAAGTTCAGCTATCAGTCAGGGACAATCCTGTACAATTTAGGTGTACTTTATAATTTACTATAGCAATAGCATAATGATAAGGACAGTGGGACTAGAATTAGAATCTACATTAAGTGTGTTTAATTTAATTTTTCTAATTATATTTCTAATAGCTTAAATATCTGTGCTGATAAAATGGTTAGCCACCTGCATTTAAATGCCACCTGATGCGTTTATTTTGGAACAGTCACAGATTGGCATAATTTGAGCTCAAGTTTCTCTGAAAAAATTTCCTATTAATGGATACAAAATTAATCTTGTTGCTTGTGCTGGAAATGAAGTTATGAAGCCACTATCATAGAAAGGATCGAGAATGGAATGTTTTAAATAAGGAAATGGCTATTCCCCCCCTATTTGAACTCAGTTTAGAGGTCTATTTAATTAAAAATAGAAAGTTGTGCTGGCATTTCACAGTTTTCCTATGGACCTTTTATGCTGGAATAGTGCCTGGCTTTAAAAAAAATCAATTCAGTGAAATGTTTGCATAGTGGTATGTGAAGAAGGTTAGGTGAATATGCACTATACATTCATACTAAGTGAGCAAACATGCACAGCAGTTACTATTTCTATCCTCTTCCTCTACAATCTATATGTTTTGTGCTGACATCCCTTTAACTTGCCTTTGGACTCACTTCTCATGACAAGGGATTGAAAAATAGAGAACATTTATAAGGAAGTCAATAGCACATTAACAAGCCAACATTTCATTTCCTTAGTTTTTGCAGATGAACTCGGGTTTTGTAAAATATGCCAAGGGAAAAGCACAGAAGGGTTGTCTTTTCCACTTCTAGCCTGTCCTTTGGGTTGTTTAAGTTTGTGCAGCACTGAAAGAAAAGACAGGGAAGGCCTTGAGTTTAATGATTCCCGTACATCACTGCACTCAAGCTTAGTCGATTTTGAATGGGCTGCTACTCAAGGAAGCATGTGATAATGTCACTATAGGGAATAATGTGGTTGTCCCAGTAAAGTTCAGTTGCTAACTGGCAGTGTGGCTTTAATTAGCAATAGCAGTAATAATACCAATGATAATTATTATTACAGTATATATTATCTTTCTTTATTTGAAGATTACATTAAGAAACATTGGATTGGGAGTTGGGTGGCCAGGATTTTTTGTTCTGGCTTTATCATGAAATGGCTGTGTGACTGTGGCTAGGTCACATCACCCCTCTGTGTCTCTATGTTCTCATCTGTAAAATAAAGGAGCTAGATTTCAGGATCTTTAAAATCCCATTTCTGATGGTCCATTAATATGTTTTTCAGAATAAAAAAAAAGGTCTGTGTCTATGACTTTATTTACATGAACATGGATGTGGTTAACAAGATTAAAATTTGCCCATTGGCAATGATTATGACTCACCTACATGTAGTAATTTTGCTATAAGGTAGATATTCCTATTTGTTCCACTGCCTGAAAACCTTATTATTTTTTATGCCTATAATCAACTTAAATAAAGCTCTTTTCAGTTTGAGCTGAAAATTTTATTTCAGGGACTAGTGTCATTTATGGTTTCTAATAATTCAAAGCTATTGAGGAAATTATAGGAAAAGTGAAGTGGTATCTGTGTTGAACTAGTTCTCTCTTGCTCATACCTTGTAATGAGAATAGTTTAATTGTGTTTGGTAGCTCCTTTTAGTGCTGAGTTGGGTATAGATAGAAAATCGGACAATGGAAGACCATCCTTTAAATTTGGTGTCAGCTCTGCAAAGGTGAAGCCCCAGAGAATTTCCTGTCAAATAAAAGGAAGGTCTCTCCACTCCAAACACTAGCAAATGAGACTTATTAGGTATTCTGTGATGTGCAACATTATAGGGGTCTATGTTTTGATTTGTCATTGAAGATGTAAATGCCATGTAGGATTCCTGTTTAGATATGAATAGCCATTGGAAAGCAAGTCAACCTTGAATGACACCAAATAGTAAGATAATGAAGCATGAATTGACAGGTGATGGGATGAATCTGAAACGTTTGTGGGGCCTGTATAATATAATGAGTGAAATATGTTGACTCGATCAGGGGACATTAGGGGAAATTATTGCATTAAAGGACTATTGGTTTCAGTGATGAATGGGGAACTCTATTTCCTTGTCTCAGGCTTTAACATCCTGTCCATTTATAATTCCCTTCAAATCTATTTTGAGAAAAAATGAGATTTATTTGTAAAGTATTATTATATTTGTTTCCTGGACAAATTGTGTATGTCATTTTGTGCTGCCCATGATTAATATTATGGCAATGATCACTATACTTTTTCCCCCTTATATACAAAATATAACCAGTGTCCAGTTTTAATATTAGCAAGCTAGAAGGCTAAATTTTAAAGTTATCTTGATTAAAGATTTCCTCAGTAAAAGGAAAGCACAAAAATAGAGATTTCCAATTTATATTCAGATCCTTCTTGGAATGGAAAAGAATCTATATATGCTATTCCTATACTTTTATCCAAGCCAATTATTTAGAATTTCTACTGCAATCTGTAAGAACTGTACACACACACACACACACACACACACACACACACACACACACACACACACAGTTTTTGTCAAGTATCCTCAATCCAAGGAAGATTGTAATATTTTTATTGACTTAAAATTCTGGGGGGGAAAAGTGATTTTGATAAAGATATATCTACCTAATGAGGCTTAGGAAAAGAAAAGTAAAATGAAAAAGATTCAGTACTGTATTCTTCCTATCCCTCCTTTCATCCTTTGCTAGATGTCTTGTCACTCCATGAATGTGGGGCAATAAGGGAGTATTAGCAAAAATAGCTTATATGGCTCCAGGATCACTTATAGGACTATAGTTTTAGATTTAGAAGGCCATCAACTCCAAATATCTATTTTTTTTAAATAAGGAAACTAAGGCTTTGAGCTATTAAGTGATATAATATTACACAAATCACAGGGCAGCTAGCTGGTACAGTGAATAGATTGCCAGTCCTGGAGTTAGAAAGACTTATTTTCCTGAGTTCAAAGCTCAAATACTAGTTTTATGATGCTGGGCAAGTCACTTAACCCTGTTTTTCTCCATAAAATGAGCTGCAAAGGGAAATGGCAGACCACTCTAGGGTCTTTGCCAAGGAAATTCAAAATGAGGTTACAAAGTATCAGACATGACTAATTGAAAAAACAATAGCAACAAGTCACCTAGGTAGTAAGTGGAAGATCTCAGTTTTGAACTTATGTCATCTCACCCTAAATTTAGTGCTTGTTCTATTATAACATAAATTATTGTCATAATCATCATTATCATTACCCATGTGCTATTGTTAAATTGTCAAATTCTGATTAGAACTTTTGAAACAGAAAAATATTTAGAATATTTCACTGAGATATAAAGGTAAATTTAGGTACTCCATTGGCATTTTATGTTTGCCTGACCATATAATAAACATAATACAACAATGAAACTCCTAAGAAGATAAGTTAAAAGCATTTAGACTTAGAGAAGTTAAATAACAAAAAAGAGAGAGCAGAACCAGCTCCTACTTTAGATATTTATCCTCTATCCATGAAGTCTAATCCCATAGTTCTGATGTAGTTGGATATTTCTTTGAATTTTCAGGTGCCTGTGTAGAAGATCACCAGAGATATACAGGGTCTCCATATAGTGGAACTATTTTTCATCCTCTCAAAGTGATTTCAGTTCTTTTCTCCCTTATGTCTTTCTGTACCACTCACATACTTTCTAAGGATCAAGATCTAGAAAACATTGTAGATGCATCAAATCAATATTTACAAATTCAATTCTGCTTTATGTACTTTGGGAACAGTTTAATATTTTAAATAATTTTTAAGTTTATTTTATAAATCAAATAAATGATGTTTTGTGAGTTCAGATTTTTTAAACATCAGTTTTTCATAAAATCCCAACATGCATGTACAAATCATATATGAATGTAGTATAATAAATTATTATATTTTATATATAATGTATGCATACATATATGTACATATAATATACCTGTGCGTATAATCACGTATGTAAACAGATTTGAGGCATTATCTGTGTAGGAAACCTTCAGTTTGGAAATAGCTATATTGAAATAGGTAGGCAACTCATTTATTAATTAAAATCATCCTGGATATTGAGGGAATAAATAACTTGTCACAGTAGCCTGTATCTGTTGGAGACAGAACATCATTCTAGGTCTTGTTTGATTGATTTTAACTGCAAGGTTGGCCCATTAGCCATTATATTACTCCTGATCTATATAATTGATGTGTATTTTAGACACATATATATGTATATATATATATATATACATTATATCCATGTGTGTATGTATATCTATGTAGAAAAATATTAACATCTTCATTATGTAGTAGATAGCCCAAGAGGGAGAAACACTAAGTGCTGAGCCACAAATAATGTGGAAAGGGAAAAAACTTTTAATGAGTGGTCTTTATATATGCACACATTCATGAAAAAGCAACAGCAACAAAAAACATGTAACATATATTCATGTGAAGGAATATTCCAGGATGTTCATGCACAGATTCTGGAACACAACATACAGAACAGTAGAAGACAAATAGACTTCACACATGATGTTATGTCCTAAATTGTAAAACTCTTACACAGCATCTAGATAATAGCTATCTCTTATACTAAGTTATCTAACAGCATGGAAAAACTTGAGTGACAGCTAGCTTTGTTCCAGAGAAGTATAAATTGAGGCTTTCGTGCCTCTCTTTAGACTTTGGGTTCATCAGTCTTAGTGTAGGATATGTGTAATACACTCTCTTAGTAAATAAAGATTTTACATTTGGATCCAGAGACAATGGGGCTGGCCAGGCTTCAACTGAGCCTACTCTAGGATTGTCACTAATCTGTAACCATCATCTTTTACTTAGAAAGCTTCTCTTTATCTTTACTAATAGCATTACATTAAATAAAATTACTTTTATTTACTTGAATTAAATATATAATATAATCTTAAATCTATCCATAAAACAAATACACACACATACAAATATAGATGATATACATAAAAGCTTTGATATAATCGCATATATGTTTACCAGAGTCAGAGTTAGAGGGACAGAGAAACTAAGGGAGCAACTAATTCTAATTCCCAATTATAACGTAGAGGTGACCCTCTATCCTACCTATATAGAAAAGTTTCCAATGTGGACTCAATGATGCTGTGTTAATTGACTAACTTTATGAAATGAATTTTACGCATAGTGAATGCTATCTATATCGTGAGAGAAGTTCAGAACTGTACTGTTAGAGAACCCACATTAAATGCATACATTTTATTGTTTGCACTGTCTAGAGAGATAGCAAAAGGGCTCCCTGATGAAAAAATATTTCTACTAGTTATAAACAAAGTCTGAAATTCAAAGCATTAATATCTTCTAAAAAGTTATGAAAAATAAGGGGCTTGGAGTAGGGAACACCTGATTTCAAATCTTGTCCAGGTCACTTATTAGCTGTATAATTCTGGACAGGTCACTTAGTTGTCATATAGTGTAAGCATCTCCCTTAAATTTATGTTAGGTCATATTTGGTTGGTCCATATTTGTAGAGTAACGTAAAAAGCTAATCTATTATCCTCCACTGTCATTTAGCAGGAGTTTGGTCCTGATGGAATAAGACAGAAGAAAGGAACTATTGAGGGCAAGAATAGCTATGGGAGACAATTAAGATACTGAATTTCAGAAAGATAAAGAAAGAATAAGTAGGAAAACAAACTTTTCCTGGATCACATTTCCCCTCTCTTAGGAGAGTCATATGTGTTTTAGCATTTAATAGTTTCTGATACAATCTTTTGGTAAGGGATTTCATTTCTTTACTGCCTTGGCAAACATTTTATGAGACTTCATATTCATAAAAGGAGACTCCAAGACAAATGAGTTACATGTGAGATCAAGAAAATGAAATCAGCATTTAATTACTAAATATTCTACCTCTAAAATTAAAGAAAAAAAGCTTAAATAATTCAGTTTGATTTGGTCTCATTAGCCTGATTTCCTAGTATTTAGCCCTAATTATATGATACATAAGCCCTAATTATGTGGTACATATACAGTGTGCTCTCTAAAGTTAAAGATCAGAACGGATACTGACTTAAATGATAAAATATGTTAAATTATTAATGATAATTAATCTTACAAAATAGGCATAATTAGTTTAAGTACTTTAGATATTATTCTTAATAGCATTACAAATAATATGGCACAGTTTGATCATTTAAAAAAATTATTGGGGAGAAATTCTCAGTAAGCATTCCTACTCACTCTCTCCCCTGTCTCCCCCCCTCCCACCACAAAAGGGCTAGCCAATTTTTCTATGCTGTCAAAATATATCTAATCTTTGTGGTTGGAAAAAAATGGATTTATTTTAACTCGTTAAATGTTATACATTAAAGGAAGGAGGATGATTATAGCTTTTAAAGAGCTGTCTCTTTCCAGTTCAATACTCTGTATATATTATAATAAATATACCATCATAGTCATAGAATGACTTTGGGTCAGCACATTTTGCGTAGTATGCTGGGTAGTGATCGATTATTATATGTGTGACCTTGGGTATGTCATAACACTCCTTGAAACTCAGTTTCTTTATCTTTAAAATGGCCTGTCAAGTTCCTTCCAGCTATACATCTGTGATCCTAGTAAAGTATAGAAGGGTGCAATTTAGAAGGGAATGGGGAGAGGATGGTGAGTTTTTTCTCATGAAGATCCTCTTCATTTTGATGCTGTTGTCTAAATATCTAAAACTCTAAGGGGAGTCAAGTTTCTAATATTAAAAAGTCTTATATTGATATCATTTGATACCAATATGGGATTAGTCATTGAAAGGTTTTATTGAAGCATACATAAGATTATTTTACTTGGAGAGGAATATTTTGAAAGGGATACTTCTCTGTGAGAAAAATCAATCTCCCTTGATTGGAGAAGAGAGAAGAAGAAGACAAGGGGAAGATCACATCCTATCATATTCCACACAAAAACACACAAAATGTAATATGTTATAAAAATTTCTTTAATAGATCTCTTGGATTTTAATATCTCTATTACATACAGAATTTCCAGTAAGATGAAACCCTTTCCTTAAATCCTTCATAATTATACTTTTAAAAATAAAGCAAGTATTTTATGATATACAGCTCCATCAAACAAAAATTTTGGTAACACCAATCTGTAATATAAGGATTAACTCTATCTTGGGATGCCAGTGTTATGTTTCCATTATAGATAGAATGAGTCAGAGAAGGGCTAATGGATACTATTAAAAACCATCCATTTTCTAGAGCTGAAGAAACTCCTAGAATCATAGAATGTTAAAGATCTATTGGATTTTAGAGATCATCTAACTCAATTCAACTAATCTTTGTTAAGCAATTACCTTACTATATGCAAGGCATTGTGTTAAGTACTGGGAACACAAAAATGAAAATGAAACTCTTCCTGCCTTAAAGAACATATTCTGCTGTAGGATAAGGGGATAAAAACAAGTAGATTCAAGGTAAAATCTTTTCAAGCAGGAAAGATTGCTATTAGATGGGAGTCAAGGAGTGTTGCAAGCAAGGAAAACCCCATATTGTCCATCTAGTCCAACTACCTTATTTTTCAGATGAGGAAACAAAGTGACTTGTCCAAGGTCAAGTTACTAATTTGTGATGAAGGCAAAAATCCTTCTTCTCCTGGCTACTCCTTTCAGGCAACTTTCCCCTTAACTTGCCTACCTTGTAAACCTCTGGTGTGTTGGCCTAACAACTTCTCTCAATGCTCTAAAAACTAAAAAAACCAAACCAAACCAAAACAAAACACAGTGGCTATAAAGTACAAAGAAAAGCTTATTATGTATATGGAATTTATCATTTTTATATGCAATACTGTTTTTATTTATTTTAGTAATATTAAGTTGATATGCCAAAATATGTAACTATATTTTTAAAAAGTTTTTTTAGAACTGCCGTGTACTTACATATTAAATATGTGGCTATAATTGTGAGATCCTTAGATCATAAGATATAGTAAAAAAAAATCCTGGGAAGTTTTATTCATATCATTTATACATTTTACTTCAATTCATTGCATTTCAATTCAATTCAGTGATTTGAATTCAATAGTTCAGCTGCTCTTAAAGGAGTACCCATTGTATTCAGGATACCACTATGCTTGGTGTTAGATTGGGATGTAGCATTGAAATTATGCTAATGAGAATCTGGCTGTGCTGGACTAGACATATGTTATGGATATAAATACTCAAGCATAATGACTGGATGAAATGGGCACAACCACTAACAAAGAGGGGAAAAAGCATTTTACAAAAGGACTCAAGCAGTGGAAAATTAGATTTTTTATGCTTTCTGAGAGGACTAACCAACCTAGCAACTAGAAATAATACTACTAATAAAATAGACATATATATGACACTTTTCATAGTTTATATTATTTAAACATTACAACAATCTTGCATGTGAAATTATTTCTATCATTATTTTACAACTGAATAAATTGAGTCTCAGCAAAATTAAATTAGAGGCAACTAGGTGGCACATTGAATAATATGGTGGATTTGGAGTCAGGAGCACCTGATTTTGAATCCTGGGAAAGTCATTTAGCCTCTATCTGCTTCTGTTTCCTCACTGGAAAAAATGTTGATAATAATAGCATCTACCTCACAGGATTATTGGTGAAGATCAAATGAAATATGTAAAATGATTTGCCAATTGTAAAGCACTAATGCTTATCAGTAGTAATAGTAGTAATGCTTATCAGTAGTAATAGTAGTAATGTTTAATGATGTGCTTATGGACATTGTGCTAGTAAGTGTTGGATGGAAGATGTGAACCTAAGTATTCATGACTGCACCACTACACTATACTGGCCACTATACCATACTATTTCTGATGAGGTATTCTCTTGAGCAAAAACCTTACTCATTCAACAGATTGTTAGAATCTGAATGTAAAGTAAATTCTAAGTCAGATAAAGCCTAATGAGTAAGAATCTATAGATAATTCTTGGGATTTTATCTCCATATATAGTCAAGAGGAATAACAATACAAAAGTGTCTTTTTAAATGTGGAGAGCAAGGATAGTACATGAACACCTTCAAATTGAAGGTTTAGAAGAGCCTAATATTATGGATCATATTTTCATATTTATTAAATATTCATATTAGTGCCACAGTTTGATTTCTTTCAAGTAATGCCCAGGGTTCATATGTCCCTGCCAAACTATATAAGTAAACAAGAGTTGAAAGAATGTTTTTTTTGTCTATTTAAGGGATAATGCTATAGGATACTTCTTTCTGAACTGTGTATTAAGAAAACTTCTAGATATTTTGTTGATGCCCAATAATGAGACAATTTTCAAATTAATGTGTCAAATTAAGAGGGTAGAAACAAGGATTGATAGTCATATAATATAGATACAGCCTCAGAATAGTTTTAAAAAGCTGGTAGTATGTTATTTGATCACTTTTGGGAACTAGTTATTTCTACCTCTATGTATAAAAAACTAAACGTCATGATTAAGTAATGAAAATTTAAGCAAATGTGCCAATATATCAAAATATGAAACTATAACTGAATAAGATTCTTACCTCTTATTTAGGAAGTTACAGTAAGAACTCACTATTTCTGCTTAATTGATATCTGATAACTAATATAAATAATGAATCCTGTGAAATACTCACATTTTTTGAATTAGAACTGAATATTTCCATTGGAATGGGACCATATTTTAAATAATTATTACTTTGAATACTAAAAATTCAAATACATGAAAATTTTGGTGGGATTGTTTACTTGTCACATACCTCATTTGGTATAGAAATTACTTAGTAAAGAAACTCTGTCTCTCAGTATACTTCTTCAAGTGTTTCATAATTTTGCGTTAGGATATTGCTTGGGATTTTTAGATGCTAAGTGTCTTGTCTATAGTCACCTAGCAAGGATAAGAAGGAATCTAACTGAAGGCTTCCTAATTCTGGCCATCTCTCTATCCACTGGATAATGCTGCTTCTTAATAAATATGTATTATATAGAGGTTACAAATTTATTAAGATTTTACAAATAGGGCAGCTAGGTGGCACAGTGGTTAGAGCACCAGCCCTGAAGTCAGGAGAACCTGAGCCAGTTCTCTAAAAATATAGCCAGTCTCTATGTGGAGCATAACTTCAATGATTTTTATTCCACTGCCTGGCCAACCTAAATAACATATTTGCCTGATTATTTTAAATTCAATTTATTCATTGTTTGAGTGGAGTAGCCATCTGCTTGGGCAAGGTGTAGACACAGTTCCAACTGCAGTTTGATTTTTAATTATGTTTCTATTGTTAACAGTAGTAATAGTTGTCAATTGTCTATTTCTCTTTGAATAATGGTTTAATTAATTAGTATTAATAAAATAATATTAACAATATTCAGAAACAATGTGAGATAATTGCCTTAGTAGTCAAGAAGACTGAGGTCCAAAAGGCAACTTTGATATGAACTGGCTGTGTCACTCTGGGAAAACCATTTAACTGTGAATGACCTCAGACAATTTCTCTCAGTTTATAAATTGCAGATCTGGTACTGATTGGTAGAGAGTTTGGTTATTAGGAAAGAGTTCCCTATATCAAGGAAATCAAAGGCCTACATCTATCTCATATCATTAACAATTATCAGAAATGAGCCAAAGATATACTGTAGAAAGAAGAGTGGATTTCAAATTAAAAGACCTGATGAACTCAAATTCTAGTTTTTATACAAACTAGCTATATAAATTTGAGGAAATCTAATGGTAATAATAATGGTAATAATGATAAAAATAATAATACAAATTGATAAAAATATAGTGTTAATTATGTTTTTTTCCTGAGGCAATTGGGGTTAAGTGACTTGCCTAGGGTCATACAGCTAAGAAGTGTTAAGTGTCTGAGTTCTGATTTGAACTCAGGTCCTCCTGACTTCAGAGTTGGTGCTCTATCCACTGCACCACCTAGCTGCCCATGTTCATTATGTTTTAGACATTGGCTATGATTTTTGGAAATATCCCATTTGATCCTCACAATTACCCTGGGAATAAGATGCTATTACTATCCCCGTTTTACAGAAGAAGAAATTGAGGCAAGTAGAAGTTAAGTGACAGTTAGGAATTCTCTGAGGACTATTTGATTTTAGATCTTCCTTACCCCAAGGAAAGGGTTACAATCATTTGGCTACCTAAATGTTTGATTAAATGATTTGGAGTTGTTTTCCCACAAATCTAAAACACTGAAAAAGTATTAAGGAAATAGTCTCTCGAGTGGACTTTTATTCTGAATCAACTATATGTGATGTCAAGAGTTTATTGAGACTATCCCAAATTTCTGATGTTTTTAGAAATCATTACTGAAACATTTTGAGGGTGAAAGTATTTTGTGTACATTATCAAAACAATTAAAAGATTCAACTAATTCAACAGAAGTCAAATACATTGCTTGTTGTTATATAAAAACAGGTTTCCTAGTGGTGAATTGGATACAATTCATATTAGGTCTCAAAAGTACTTTGTTAAATTTTCATTGTGAGCATTTATATCCCTCAAAATGACAAATACAACAAATTAGGACATATATTATTTTTTCTGATTTTTATAGACAAGAAAGTAATGGAGAATGTCATTAATGCAAATTAAGTGTCTGAGGTATTATTTTTTTTCCTTCTTCTAGAAAGCTGGTTGTTAAATATGAGAAAACCCTTGCTTAAATATGAACATCAGAGTATATGAGGATATTGTCTCAAAATACCAGGTTGTCACTCATATAATTATCTGTCAATAAAGAAGTAGAAAAGCTGGTATGAGCTAAAGTCTCTCACTCAAGAAACAAATTAACTGAGGTCAATCTTGGATATATCCACCCCACCCCCAATTTCCTTTGACCATATTCAACCTCTTTTGTGTTATGGTTAACACTGAAGTTTTCCCTCATCATAAAGTGTTGGTTTATTTAAATATAAATGTATATATACATATATATGTATTTCCAAGTATATGTAAAATGATTTTTAAACTATTTTGAAAAAAAATTCATGTTCCAAATTTTCTGCCTTCTTCTGACCCCTTGCTCTTTAAGAATGTAAATACTTTGATTGCACGGGTTATATAGTTTTATCAACTTTGGGACTAGTTTGAAATTACTCTCCAGAATGGCTGAACTAGTTTAAAATTCCATCAATAAAGCATCAATGAGAGAGGATTATGGATAGATGTCAGAGTAAGTAAGAAAATTCCAAACTCTCCAGATTTCCTCTACAAACAAGGCAAAACCTCTGAAGATAAACCTTGTTTTCTCTATTCCAGTTGGATTCTTTCTCCTTAGTTTGCTCATTTTTTTGCTTTTTATTGAGGCAATTGAGGTTAAGTGACTTGACCAGGGTCACACAGCTAGGGAATGTAGTGTTTTGCTCATTTTTTCTAAATAAGAACTTAAGCAGTTACTGTAATCATTTCCAGTCCTAATTTATATACCCTTCTAAAAGTCTGCTCCATAATCTATTACCCAGTTTATTTTTACCTTTCTATAAATTCAGAAGGCTTCTGAAACTCATTAGATGCATATATTGTTCCTTTTTCACTTTTTATTAGTTCTTCCTTTTAGGCCTCATTTTCATGAGATAATTCTCTCCTTTTCTTATCCAATTTTTTTTTCAGAATTCCATCATTATATACAACTTGGTCCCAATCTTTCTTTCAAATTACTTTAGAAATGATCAGTATTACATTGGTAGTGGAATTGTAAATGGATCCAACCATTTTGGAGAGTAATTTGGAGCTATCCTCAAAAAGTTATCAAACTGTGCATACCCTTTGACCCAGCAGTGTTTCTATTGGGCCTATATCCCAAAGAGATCTTAGAGGAGGGAAAGGGCCCCACATGTGCAAGAATGTTTGTGGCACCCCTTTTTGTAGTGGCTAGAAACTGGAAAATTAATTGATGCCCTTCAATTGGAGAATGGCTGAACAAATTATGGTATATGAATGTCATGGAATATTATTGTTCTATAAGAAACAACCAGCAGGATGATTTCAGAAAGACCTGAAGAGACTTGCATGAACTGATGCTGAGTGAAACAAGCAGAACCAGGAGATCATTATACACGGCAACAACAATACTGTATGATGATCAATTCTGATGGACATGGCTCTCTTCAACAATAAAATATTTTGAACCAGTTCCAATTGTTCAGTGATGAAGAAAGCCTTATATACCCAGGGAGCGGCCTGTGGGAACTGAGTGTGGACCTCAACATAGCATTTTCATGCTCTCTGTTGATGTTTGCTTGCATTTTGTTTTCCTTCTCAGGTTTTTTTTTTCCTTGTAGATCCAATTTTTCTTGTACAGCAAGATAACTGTATAAATATGTATACACATATTCAATTTGTCATATATTTTAATATAATTAACATATATTAGACTACCTGCCATCTAGGGGAGAGGGTGGGGGGAAGGAGGGAAAATTTGTAACAGAAGGTTTTGCAAGGGTCAATTGTTGAAAAATTACCCATGCAAATGTTTTGCAAATAAAAAGCTTTAATAAAAAAAGAAAAAATAGAAATGATCAATTTTTAAGAACACTATTACTACTAATGATAATTAATATTCATAATGTTCCTATATTCTAAGTAAACAGTTTGATCTTAATCATTGCCTTATAGTTAGTCTTTACTGATTTTCTTATATTTCTTCTGGATTTTTTACATCAAATTTTCCATTGAGTTCTAATCATTTTATTACAAATATCTGAAAGTCATTTCATTAAATATCAATTTTTTTTCCATTTAGGATTATATTCAACTTTTAATAACTATTTTTGGATTCAACACCTGCTCCTTTGCTCATTAAAATATAATGTTTCAAGACATACAGTTCTTTAGTTTAGAAGTTGCTAGGTCTTGTGAAATCCTAATTGTTTTACTTCAGTATTTAATTTTTTTTTATTGCTTGTAATATTTTCTCTTTAACCTGGGAATTTTTAATGTTGGCTGTAACATTCCTATAAGTTTTCTTTCTAGGCTCTCTTTTGTGTTTATTAAACTCTCTTAGAATCTTGTCAAAAATGGTCATAAAGGTTAATGCTAATTTTTAAATCAACTTTATTTTTGGTTTTGAAAATAGGGACAGAATTTACCCAACTTATTTCCTGCTTACAAGTTTCTTTGCCTTTTTTTAGTCCAAAATAAAATTTTATCTCTTATAGGAAGTCTTTCTTAGCCTCTCATAATTCTAGTGTCTTCCTTCTCTTAATTATTTTCTACCTATTGTTGGTAATTTCTTTGTATTGTCTGCTCCATTAGATTGTAAGTTCATTGAAGACAGGGACTACTTTTTCCATCTTTTTTTAAATTCCCAGTGCTCAGCCTAGTACTTGGAACATAGTACAAGCTTAATATTATTGATTAATTGATTGATTCAGATTTGGTATCAATCTGTTCAATAATTTCCTCAAAGACAACCAGCAGTTAAGTCATTTCAGAATTACATGGATCTCTTCTTTAAGTGCCCTGGGATAAATTGTGAGTTGTTTGACCCATATAACTGGAACTTACTTTGACTATGTGTTCATAGATTTTAGAGCCAGAAAAAAACCTATCAAAATCATCTAACCCAGTCTCCTCATTTGACTGATAAAGAAGATTAATTATAGATATGAAATGAGTTGCTGCTTTTAAGTGATAGAGTTCCCAAATTTGAACCCATATGAATTTCAATTTGATCCTACTCCTGGCACACCAGGCTGTTAGAAAGTTGTCTTTTACCATGTGTGCATATACTAGGGGCTTATTCCTTTCTCATTTACTTTTTTCTTTTCGATCAGAAGATAATTTCCTTTGATACATAAAACAGAATCATAATAACTCACATTTAAATGACTCCCTGGCTCCCAATGCAGAAATATGGACACATACATGTGCAAGCACAAATACACACACACACACACACACACACACACACACACACATACCTCCAGTTCTTGCCCTTGTGTCCTGTTATCTACTTGGTAAGAATTTTTCATTGCTTCCCTCTGAAATTTTTATTGCTTCCCCCCCCCCTCCTTGCTACTGTTGTCTTTGGGAAAAAAGAATCAAACCTACTTCCCCGAAATATTCTCTATATTCCTAGAAAAGCATAGTTAAATAATTGAACTAAAACACCATATCTTCTATTTCTCAGTCTAAAAAACTCCATCATGCCTACACTATCTTATAGGGACCATTTTATTTTTATATTCCTATACTCGATGCTTAGTACTGGACTTTGAACATAATAAATCCTCAATATCTGATTTTTCATTAATATAACAATTTGTTTTTAAAAATACTATTCCAGAAAGAAATATTATACCAATTTTTCACATGAAGAAACTGAGGTTCAGAGAAATTGATTTGCTTAGTAATGTAGGAACTAGGTCTTAAACATGGATATTCTGAAGTTAATTCACCACATCTTTCTAATATACTATATTGATTTCCATCAAACAAGTAGTTCAGATAGTCTTTTCTCATTCTTCTTTTAATATCCCATCATTTATCCTCAATATTGGTACTCTTCTTCCTGTGTTCCTCCATTTACTCTGTAAATAGTTTTTATAATTTTTTTGTTATTTTGTCCTCAACATTTCCTAATCTTTAGTTGTTCATTAGCTGCCTTTTAGATCTGTGGCTTTTCCTTAAATAAATGCTCTTTTTTATTTGAAAATGTTTTTTTTTTATTTACATTTGAGGGATACCTTCCTATGAAGCAAGATTAATTTTCTTCAATTTTCCTCTTTACATCCTAATGGCACTCCTGATTTTCTCATAGCAATTTCATTTTCGAAAGTCTCCTATGCATTATAATTCATCTTTCCATTTGGAACCTCAGAGCATGGAAAAGTTAACAATTTTTTTTTATCCTTGTTGAAATTTGTTATGGTAAAATCAAGAGTGAACATTGGAACATGGCTAGGAACTCTTCCCATTTAACTGTTAAAACAAACTCTAAAGCAACACTTTTTTTTTGGTTTTCTAAAAGCTATCATTTCTTTATGCTTAATTCAGTTCTTCCTTTAAAAAAGTCAAAGCCAGGTTTTGCATAGGAGTTTCTTTTGTTATTTCCTCTATTATCTATTATCCTCTATTTTCCTCTATTATCTTTGTTTTAAAAAAGATTAAAAAAAGAAAAGACAGAAAAGAAAAATAAAACAAAACAGGACAATACAAAACAGAACATTGTCATGTACCTAGCAGAACATCAGAGAGTATTCAAAATATATAAAAATAAATTTCCAGTTCAAGAAACAATATATATTAGTAGAAGAAATTATGTGAAAGTATGAAATGTCCACCATTTCTTTACTTCCTTTTTAGTTGGTCTTTTATTCTCTACTATGCACTTAAAAAACCCCCAAAACCTTTATTCTTCCTCCCCTGTTTCATTCTCCTAACTCAACCTTCCCCAAGCAGACTCTTATATGTTATACTTTCTATTGAGTCCGGGTTTGTTTGAAAAAAAAAAAGTCCTGAAAATCTGCATTTGTTAAATATCCTTTTTATAATTAAATATTATGAATAATTTTGCTAGATGTGATATTTTTCATTGCAGGTCTAGTTCTTTTGATTGCCTGTATATATGATTCCAGGACCTATGGTCTTTTATTGTGGCTGCTGCTAAGTCCTGTACAATTGTAATTGCAGCTCCAGCATATTTGAATTGGTTTTACTTATTCCTTGCAAAATTTTCTCTTTGATTAGGGTTTTTTAAATTTGGCAATAATATTTTTGTGTTTTCCACAAAGAAATCTTTGAAGTGGTGATTGGTTGATTTTTTTCTATTTCTACTTTCCCCTCATGTTCTATTACTACAAGACAATTTTCTTGGATTATTTCTTGCATTATTGTGTCAAGTTTGGTCACAACTTTTAGGCACTCCAATTATTCTTATATTTTCTTGAACTGTAATCCAGATTTGTTGGCTTTTCTTATAAGATCTTCTTATAAGAACATTTTGTTCTACTTTTTTATTCTTTATTATATGTTTTGTTATTTCTTGGTCTCTCATAGCTTCACTGGCTTCCCTTTGCCCAATTCTAATTTTCATAGGGTTGTTTGCATCTTTGAGACTTTGTACCACCTTTTCTAGTTGGATAACTTTTTTTCATAATCTTCCTATTTTTCTTGCATGGTTTTTATTATTGTTGTTGCTTTTATTTTTCCCCGTGTCTCTCATTTGCTTGTTCAATTCTTTTTTGAGTTCTTCTATAAATTCTCTATGGTCAAGGAGCCATTTTATATTACTCTTTGGGATAGAAGAAGCTTTTTTACTTCACTGTCCCTTTCTGAAGGTGAAACCTGATCTCTATTATCATAATAAGTTTATGGTTGGGTCTTTCTTTTGGGCCAGTTCATTTTAATTTTTAAATGAGAAGTGTTAACATAAGCACCTCTAACCCTATGGTGATGGATAGTGCTTCTAGCTTCACTTCAGCTCTCCCCTCTGACCTGGAACCTTAAACCAAGAGCTCCCCCCCACTCCAGCCAGTGTCCCTGTGCCACTGTCTCTGCACTCACTGGATATACTTGTTCCTTCTTTCCCAGGGCCATTTTTCTATAGCATAGCTGGGCCCAGGCATTCTTAATCAGTGGAGGTTCCATCAGTCTTCCTGGCCTCAGACCCCTAAATCTGTACTTAGTCCAGGAGGTAAAACTCCTGGAGGTAACTTTCTCTAGTTCTTGCTGAGGCAGTCAAACCCAATTAGCCTGAAGGTGTTGGCACTTCACATAGGTTAATCTTTGACCCAGGGTCTTTCTTCAGATCTTCTTGGTTTGTATCAGGAGGTCCTCTGTTCTGTCCCAATTCTTCTTGTTTTTTTTTTTTTTGTTGTTGTTGTTTGTTTGTTTGTTTGGTTTGTTTTTGTTTTTGTTTTTTTTTGTTTTTTTACCAGTCTATGTTGACCTTCTAAGGTGCAAATTTGTTCTGTTTGTGTTGGAAATATGGAGAGCTTGAAATTTACTTACTTACTCCACCATCTTACTAGAATTTTCCACTATTTCCTCTATTATTTTAGAAATAAAATTACCAACAAAGCAAATGAAGAATTTATTATTTACCATGTTATTAGTTTAGAGAAATTTCAAAGATATGTATGGATAGTAGGTCTCCGCAATCATCCTCACCTTAATTTTCATCATTATGTATTCTGCTGACATTTATTATGATTACAATATTGTTAACATGCTTTTTTTTAGATAAGCAAGCTATGGTACAAAAAGAGAAGGTATTTTACTCAGGCAGAACCAGTATTTAAATATCTATCATCTGTTTATATAATTATATATAAATATATACATAGAGATGCAGATATATTTCTATATTGTCATAGAATATGTGACAATTAATGGAAAAAATACTATCCATATTCCAAAGTTTACCCTGGATTTTAGCAGAACAAATCTCAAAAAGGTAAAAACATTGGTAAGTATGATCCTGTGCTCTAGCTGAGTTCCAGTCACAATTTTTTCAATACCAGTACTAATTTTTTTCTAGCCTGTGACTCTGAGTACCATATATATCTAATCTCCTTAAATCTGTCTGCCTCTGACTCTACCATCCCCTTTTCTTTTCCTTCCTTGTTTCAAGTGGATACTCAGAATCAGAATCTGTTTCTTTTTACAAGGTTAAGGAGGTGATATATGCAGAGACACAGCTAAAAAGGATCCCTACCTTCAAATATTTAGAAAACTTGATTCATTGATTCTACCCCCAAAATACTCTCTTGTCTTGTGCAGGTTCTGAGTGTTGTAATTCAACTAGGATAAGTCCTTTATCTCTGGATGTTACATAGATTAAGGACCCAGGGTCGGCTAATGTCCATATCCCCAAAGTTATAGGATGAAGACCCAGTAATAGAAGGAATAAGATGAATAGAAAACATTGCATAGATGATGGAGAATCTAGTAGTAGCCTTGAAAAATAACAAAATTGGAAAACAAAATATTGCAGTTGAAAAAAGTTTACAAAGGAGAAGAGGTAATATTAAAATAACATCAGATTTTATATGAAACAAAGCAGCTAGCTTTCCAGTTTATATGTACAGCAATAATTTAATAATATTTCTTTTAAAAAGAATGACTGGTTGAAAACCTGAATACCACAATGCAGTAAAAATGATAAGAAAATTTAAATTTAGAAAATTGAGTGTGAGAGAATCCACAGATCACCACCAAAAATACGATTTGATATTTGATGATGGGTAGAAACATGCTTTAAAATCTAACATATTTTGCTATCTCATATATGACAGTAACAGAGAATAAT
This sequence comes from Myrmecobius fasciatus, assembly GCA_023553655.1. Lineage (NCBI taxonomy): Eukaryota > Metazoa > Chordata > Mammalia > Dasyuromorphia > Myrmecobiidae > Myrmecobius > Myrmecobius fasciatus. The sequence goes on along the minus strand of JAJPUD010001192.1, from coordinate 152,748 downwards.
AATCTCTGTGATATTTCTTATTTATCAGTTATCAATGAACCATATTGGTTTTTTGACTAGTTTCAGATCAAAATGGAAACTTTTGAGAAACAAAACAATTAAAACTGTTTGATTTGTGTTATTTCTTGCTGTCATCAGAAATAATTACTGTTCTTGCCTGAAAGTATGCTAGTTTCTATAGGATTATTAAGTGCAGAGAAAATATTAATGCTCTCTTTCAGGTTCTTTAACAAGTATTTAGAAAAAAGAAAAAAAAAACAGCAACTAATAACATATGCTTCCAGACACAAGTATACATTAAAAGGCAAGGCTGTGGTCTAATAGAAAAAAAAAAACAACAATGAATTTGGAAGTAAAAGAATCAACATCACATCATAAATTTAGACTTGTAAAAGCTTAGTACCAGTTGAGTCTAACTCCCTCATTTTATAGATGAAAACATTAAGATTGGAATGCATTTTTACAGTTCATATAGCTAGTAAATGTTTGTAGCAGGATTCAAAGCTAGTGCTCTATCCACTGCAACACTAACATCTGTATACAGATTAGTCATCTCCAAAATTTTTGGATCTCTATCAGCCAAGTCTATGGGAAAGGCAGTTTTTCCTTTCTGTATGAAGAAAAATATAGCTAATGGGTTTTCCCCAATCTGACACTCAATATATGAAGAATCTATCATCGTAAAAGAATGAAAAATTAAGTTCCCAAACTCTAAAGAACATATTCTTCCTTTTATGGTGAAAAGATAGCATCTCAACTTTAGGATCTAGCTAAAGACAGGGGAGAGAAACAGAAACATTCCCCACCTATATGTCTAGTGGATCATGAAAGAAACAATGAGAACAATAGAACAAGGTGAAGGTGTGCCCTTGAAACAAGCAGAATACTACCTGTCAGAGACATTGATCTGCCACAGAAATCAGAAATAGTACAATAACATAATCAAACAATATTGGTGTCCCTATAGCAACAACAGTATTAATTTCTTTTCCATACATAAATATTATTCAAATGTTTCTTGCATGTGATTCTCTCCATAGGTACATCTGAAACACATATATACCTTGCAATTATGGGCCTCTAGAAACCATAGCCAAAAGATGCTCAGTTTGGGAGTCAAGAAGACCTAAGTTTAAATTCTTTCTCATACACATACTAGCTATATGACCCTGCACAAGTGATTTAACTTCTCTGCCACATTTTTCTCATTTGCAAAGTCACTTAATACCTGATTATTAGTAATCTAAAGAGCTTTACTTTCAAATTTTGGGAATCAAATTATAATATATGTAAAGCATTATAGAAAAAAAATAATATATTAATAATGATGATCCATGTATACTTCCTGCCTACATGTTTCCTGATGTGGGCCTATTCCTGCATTCTCTGTAGATTTGTTCATTCTTTTCACTACTAGGGTATGTGTTTGTGAAAGGGTATTTATGGAGAATATTATTTAACCATTTCTTTTATTATGGTATTTAATTAAATATCTTTGTATTGCACTAATAGGCAGACAATAGGCAGCTAGTTGGCACAGTGGATAGATGGCTGGTCCTAGAATCAGGAAGACCCAATTTCAAGTCCAACTTCAAATATTTCTAGGTGTATGACTCTAGGCAAGTTATTAAACTGTTTTAATTCCTTCATCTATAAAAAGAACTTGAAAAGGAAATGGTAAAACACACCAGTATCTTAACCAACAAAACCCCAAATGGGGTAATGAAAAATCTTACATGACCGAAACAAGTGAACGATAATAAAAAAAGTCAATATATAATTTGGAAGTAGGGTGTGAGGATCTATAGGTCACATTATAGGTATTTTTTTCTATTATTTAACCTTATGTGCGAGATGAAGGATATTACAATTGTTACATAATCTTTGTCTCTAAAGTTATGTCTACATTAAAAGCAGTAAGATTTAGGCTGCACTTGGATGATATCAATACAACTGGAGAATTCAGATCCCAAATTGGTGAAAAATGTCATTCAACTCACTTGCTTTTTACCAGATAAATGCATAGCATGGATGCCCAGTGTCATACTGAATGATTTTTTAATGCAATTCCTTATTTGAAAACCCTTGTTACGCTGAAGAAGTTGGGTGGAAACCACTTAACTATTTAATGTGCAACTTGCAACTTGGCAACCATAAAAAAATGCTTGCATGATAACAGGGCTATATGGTCACTATTCATAAACTGTTATGTGATTATTTTTTATGTACTTCTTGACATTCTTTGAGATGGAAAATCCACAGAATGCTCCACTTTTTTTTCTTGCATTAAGGAGGCTTTCATAAGAAAGTCATTGTGTCACAGTGATAATTTTGCATAGTTTAATAGTTCCATGAATCATAAAATCACTTTCAACCCCCACATATTTTGACCCTTTTTGACTTGTTAATCCCAGATGGTGATTTTGGATGAAAAGATGGTGAATACAACTGCAATTGTGAAAGTAATCTGGATTAATTTTTTAAAAAATGAAGCAATCACTATAACTCCTGCAGAATCATTTACACTGGTATCAGTGAACAAAGTTACAGAAATGGCCATTATATAATCACAACGAAGCAGCCTTGATACAGAGGTGTCAAAAAGGTCAATTCTACTGTAAAGTGTGTTGAAATAAACATTAACTCACTGTGTTTTCAAATGTGAGTTATTTTAATTAGTAGCTATTCTGGCATGTTTAATTTGGTTCAATGTATAAATATGAAGTTGATTAAATTAATTCAAAAGGAAACCATTATTGAGAGAGAGTTTCTTGAAATTCACAAAAAAATGTTCCTTTTTTCGAGTTCCTCAAATACTCTTTGCTAATTATCATTCTGAACTTTAATAAAAAGTTTCCTGAAATTTTTATCAGAAGAGAATCTATCTAGTTTAGCTTTACCCACTTTGTTTTTGAGAAAGTGAGGGGAAAAAAGAAGTAAATGGATTTAGTTGATATCAATAGCTGGTTGAAAAACTCCAGAGCTGAATGAAGACTTGGAGCAGGCCGGAAGCTGTGATGGTGATTCATATGTTAATCTGTTCTTTAAATCAGTTTTTATCTTGTATCTATTTCAAGGGGTAGAGGTTATCTGGAGTGTCGGGAAACAACTTGGCAGGCTCAGGTTTGCTTTTTTTTTTTTTTTTTCTTTCTCTGTAAGATTTATAAAACTGTGGTTCTTAGCATTTTTAAGACACATAGATATTTGTAATAAAGTATCAACTAGAAAGATATCCCTTTTCTACATCTCAGTTAATATATCATTGTATAAGGGTATGGGAGTATAAAGAGTTTTGAATCAGAAGAATGGCAGAAGACTTATTGACAAAATATTTGGATTCTAGCTCCAGCTCCATTACTAACTAGGTGTATAATCTTAAGCAGGCTTCCTCAGAACCCATTGTAAAATTTTCAATGTGAGTATTTACACTTTGGAAAATTGATATTGTTTTTTAGTTTCTGATTATTTACATTTCAAAAAGTGATAGTAAAGCATTAATAATTTAGAATAAATGTGAAATTTAACATGGATACATTCCCCTCCCCTTCTCCTGCAAAGAGCCAGCTGCTAAACAGTTTACCAACACACTACTGCATTCAACTTAACTGGGTCTCAGTTTGCTCAGCTGGAAAATAAGGGAGATTGACTAAAAAGTTTCTAAGATGTATTTTAAGTTCTAAAATGTCTCATCACTTTATCTCATTGCATTCACATGAATATGGGGAAAACTTTTATGTGGATCAGAAAGGTGAACAAAAGAAAAGAAGAAAAATGTAATTTGTTTTTGAAGTTGAGAGGCTGTAAGAGAAAATCAAACAAGATGATTTGAGAAAGTTTCTCCTATTTCATATCCAACAAAACTACTTAAGCTATCATCTGTGAAACATTTCTCCTCCTACCCAATATGAATAGTAGTTATCATCATCTTTTGGAGAGAAGAGAAGGGAGGAAAGGTAACAGTAGCATCCTAATATCATGTTATTGCTATAAAAAGGATGTGTGTGTGTATGTGTATGTGTGTGTGTGTACTTCTGATTTCATAACTATTAGGGAATAACCAGTGAAGTACTCCCTCTGTTGGTCTAGATCAACAAGTATTGCACAGCTTAGCGAGTTTGTCCACAGCAAAGGGCTTAAAGAGACTTATCATACTGTCATCATATGTCTGTGGTTGAACTTGAATCCACATCATCCTGTCTCTTTCCCAGATATTCTGTCTGCTATACCACAATCCTCTCCACCCTTGGGAACTTTAGTTAAATTAAAAGAAGGACTTCCCCTTCATCACTCTCAATTCAAACACTGAAAGTTTCATATACAAACATGTTGAAAAAGAACCTATAGTTTTATATACACATATAGACATACATACATATACATATGTGTGTGTTTTGACTGTTCTTTTCCCCTCATATCACTCACCCAACTTTTAAAAATTCTTTGTAAGATTTCTGGCAACTGTATTTTCCAAAAGATAAATGCTATTTAATCTACAGGTTGATTTTTTTTCTTTTATTGTTTACAATAGCAGAGAGAGCAAGCCAGAGAGAAGCAGAGAGTGAGAGTGAGAAAGAAAGAAAATGAGAGATTCAGAGAAAAAGAGAGAAGGAAACAGAGAGAGACAGAGAGGACAAGCCATAACAGAGACAGCCATAACATGAAAGAGAGAGTGAAAGAGAATGAAATAGAAAGGTTCAGAGAGACAGAGAGAAAGTGAGCAAGTCAGACAGATCTAGAAGTGAACAATGTGCTGGGTTTAATGGTCAAGCATACTTGGGATTAAGTCTTGTCTCTTACATCAACCAACAGTGTGATCATGAGCAATTTACTTAATACCTCAGTGTATCAGGCAGTTCTCTAAGATTATGAGTCACAGGAAAATTGCTATTCTGTGTTGGGAATTCTATTCACTGATAAAATCACAGGACCAAATCAAAAGAATGATAACTATAATAATGTTTACGTTTTACTAGAGAAAATTTTAGACTTCCTTTTATCCACATGGGTCTTGAAAACGCAGTGGGGCAGACTTGGAGTTGAGGCTCTGTCTAAAGGTGATATCTCTCATAAATTTTGGAAGATGAAGACGGGATCATGAAGGAAATAGTTATGCGTGAGAGATCTAGGGAATGGATCCAATGGGGAAATTGGAACCATGCCCTAAGGAACAGGATGCCTGTGCAACAACACCACACAAAGACTTTTTCTGTTATGCCATGTTGCTGGCCTCTGAGAGAGGTTATTACTTTGGCAAAAGATCTATCTTTAATCTTATACAAGGAAGCCTTGTGTATCTGGTACATCATCAGAGTTTTGTAGTTCCGAAATAATGTAGGGAAGATGATATGTGTGCATTTCCAAAGTTACAAGATTCAGTAAAAGCAGTATGCGCATCCAAAATAGATACCAAGGTAATTCTTGAAATGCAGCAGTGAAAAAGAGCACTAAAGTCTTGTAACAGGACCTTATCATCAGATTCTATTACAAATAATTTCTTGGGTATTAAATTGGGTTTTGTACTTTCAAATTTATTTGTCAAAGTTATTTATGGAATACTTAAAAATAACAGAAAAGTATTGAAGTATTCTGTTTTATTCTTGAGTTTAGCATAATTAGTACAGTGGTACTCACAAACAACACCTTTTGGATTATCTAGGGGATATTATTTATAACAAATTTCTCTTATGTTTGTACTCTACACATTAAATTGTTCATAACAGTAACTAATATCTTTGATGATGAAATATCACTTAATATTGATTATTAGAGAGAGAAAACAAACTTTGACTGCAGTAATCAATCAGTTTTATATAGTCTTAACATATATTTGAGAAATTTTATTTGTTGAGGAGCTTTAAGGCAGCTTTGCTTTAGCAAAATCAAATTCTATCATGAAATAATGAAGAACAATAAACAGTACTGTCACCTTATATTCCCTATACCATCTAGCCAATTTTGTGACCGTAGAAATTGTCTTCTGTTGAAAATCAGCTATAAAGCTCTGCTATTTCCTTCTAAGTTTTTTTTAAAATCAAGGTTACTTTCTATATGTACATAAACAATCCTTATCAAAGATCTTTGGAGGTGAAAGAAATAGATATATGGGTTAATGGTTACTATTAAATTCAAAGTCTCCAATTTTTTTGATAATGATCATATGCATGGTTTTGTTCTTTCATATTATTTTGATATCTGTTTTATCTTGAGAATTGCAAGATGGATCCCTAGGTGCTTTCATTTCTATGTCATGTATACATGATTAAATCCAAGTACTAATTCTTGCTTTATTTTTTTAAATGACATTTTTATATTAGGTATAAAGTATGATAAATCAAAAGAAAGATAGCTATAATAATGTTTGCTTTTTACTAAGGAGTTTTTTAGATCCTTTTCCCCACAAGGGCCTTGAAAAACCAACGGGGCATACTTGGACTTGAGGCATTGTCAAATGGTGATGGTTTCTTTGTCACTGATGGGAAAATAGGTAACTTTGAAATATTAACAAATTTGATTTTTCAAATTTCCTTGGTTCAAAACTCTTTGATTCTCTTTGTGGAATTCCTTCTGGCTTTATTTATAATTACTTTTGGGATGATTTACTTAGTCATGTAGCATACCAGGTTTTTTTGAAGTTTCTTTTTTCCTTCCTCTATTTTTTGCTATTTCATGTTTGTCTTCCTCTTCCTTAAAGTTTTTGCAAATGACCTTCTACATCAAATTGTTGTTGCCGTGGATGTCATGGCTTTCTGCTTCACTAGGAGATAAAATGAATTTGGCAACTAAGAGGATTTATAAATTCTTCCTGTCTATTCTACATGGTTACCTATTCTTTTGTATTGGCTAAAATTGAGAGAGTGGAACAAATTATTTAATGTCTGAATTTTTTTCCATTTTCTATTTTCTAGACATAAGTTTCTTTTTAAAAGGCAGTAAATAGAGTTGTATAACAATTGCATTCAATGTTTTGTCATTATACTGAGAAAATGGGGTGGAATTTTATTGTTGTCATTGGTAGTTTGACTACACAACAATCATTTTGGAATAGAGTCTTGCATTTGAGTCTTTACTGTCTGCTACGTTTGAGTCTTATCTGACTCTAAATAGTTGTTCATTGCATCAGTTTCACTCTGATATTGTTGGACCCTCACCATTTCAGGCAATCCATTTCATTTCTTTTCTTTTTTTTAATTTTTTTTAATTTTAAGCTTTTTATTTGTATAACATATGTATGGGTAGTTCCGCAACCTTGATCTTTACAAAGCTTTCCAATACAAATTTTACCCCCAGTCCCCTCCCCTCCCCTAGATGGCAGGAAGTCCACTACATGTTAATAATGTTGAAATGCTTGAGAAGTTATGCAAGAAAAATCCTATCTACAAGAAAAAAAAAGAATCAGAGAAAGGCAACACAATGCAAGCAAATGTCAATAGAGATCATGAAAATGTTACGTTGTGGTCCATATTTCATGTCCCTCTTTCTGGGTGTATATGGTTTTCTTCAGTGAACAACTGGAACTGGTTTGAGACAATTCTTTATTGCAGGGAGCCATGTCCATCAGAATTGATCATCATGTAATACTGTTGTTGCTGTGCATGATGATCTCCTGGTTCTGCTCGTTTCACTCAGCATCAGTTCATGCAAGTCCCTCCAGGCCTCTCTGAAATCGTCCTGCTGGTCATTTCTTACAGAGCAATAATATTCCATAACATTCATATACCATAATTTATTCAGCCACTCTCCAATTGATGGGCATCCCTTCAGTTTCCAGTTTCTAGACACTACAAAAAGGGCTGCCACAAACATTCTTTTTTTTTTTTTTGAGGTTCATTTATTTATTTTTTTTTGATTAAAAGCTCTTTATTTACAAAACATATGAGTGATTTTTCTACATTGACCTCTGCAAAAACTTTTTTTCCCCAAGCTTTTCCCTTCCTTCCCCCCCCACCCCTAGATGACAGGTAATCTAATACATGCTAGATAGGATAAATTATATGGCAAATAAAATACATGTATACATATCTATACAGTTATCTTACTGCACAAGAAACATCAGATCTAGAAAGAGAAGAAGGAAAAAACAACCTAAGAAGGAAAACAAAATGCATGGAAATATTCACAGAAAGCGTTAAAATACTGTGTTGTGGTTCACTCTCAGTTCCCACAGGCCTCCCTCTGGATGTATATGACTATCTTCATCGCAGCACAACTGGTTTGAATCACATCATTGTTGAAGAGAACCATGTCCATCAAAATTGATCATCGTATAGTCTTGTTGCTGTGTATAATGTTCTCCTGGTTCTGCTGATTTCACTCAGCATCAGTTCATGCAAGTCCCTCCAATCCTCTCTGAAATCCTCCTGTTGGTCATTTCTTACAGAACAATAATATTCCATAACATTCATATACCATAATTTATTCAGCCATTCTCCAATTGATGGGCATCTTTTCAATTTCCAGTTTCTTGCCACTACAAAAAGGGCTGCCACAAACATTTTTGCACATGTGGGTCCCTTTCCCTCCTTTAAAATCTCTTTGGGATATAGGCCCAGTAGAAACACTGCTGGGTCAAAGGGTATGCACTGTTTGATAACTTTTTGAGCATAGCTCCAAATTGCTCTCCAGAATGTTTGGATCCGTTCACAGTTCCACCAACAATGTATCAGTGTCCCAGTTTTCCCACATCCCCTCCAACAGCTATCATTATCATTTCCTGTCATTTTAGCCAATCTGACAGGTGTGTAGTGCCACAAACATTCTTGCACAGGTGGGTCCCTTTCCCTCCTTTAAGATCTTTTTTGGATATAGGCCCAGTAGAAACACTGCTGGGTCAAAGGGTATGCACAGTTTGACAACTTTTTGAGCATAGCTCCAAATTGCTCTCCAGAATGGTTGGAGCCGTTCACAGTTCCACCAACAATGTATTAGTGTCCCAGGCCTCCCACATCCCCTCCAACATTCATCATTATCTTTTCCTGTCATTTTAGCCAATCTGACAGGTGTGTAGTGGTATCTCAGAGTTGTCTTAATTTGCATTTCTCTGATCAATAGTGATTTGGAGCAACTTTTCATATGACTAGAGATGGTTTTAATTTCATCATCTGAAAATTGTCTATTCATATCCCTTGACCACTTATCTATTGAAGAGTGGCTTGAATTCTTATATAAATGAGGCAATTCTCTATATATTTTAGAAATGAGGCCTTTATCAGAACCACTAAATGTAAAGATGATTTCCCAATTAGATGCTTCCCTCCTAATCTTGTCTGCATTTGTTTTGTTTGTACAGAAACTTTTTAACTTAAGATAATCAAAATTATCCATCTGGTGTTCAATTAGGAGTTCCAAGTCTTCTTTGGACATAAATTTGTTCCATCTCCACAGGTCTGAGAAATAAACTATATTACGTTCCTCTAACTTGCTTACAAATTCCCTCTTTATATCTAGATCATGAACCCATTTAGATCTTATCTTGGTATGTGGTATTAGGTATGGGTCAAGCCCTAATTTCTTCCACACTAGTTTCCAATTTTCCCAGCAGTTTTTGCCAAATAGAGAGTATTTATCCCAAAAGCTGTGGTCTTTGGGTTTATCGAACACTAGATTGTTAAGGTTAATGCCTAGGTTGTCCTGATAACCTATCCTGTGCCACTGATCGACTGCTCTATTTCTTATCCAGTACCAAACGGTTTTGATGACCGCTGCTTTATAATATAGTTTTAGATCTGGTACAGCAAGGCCACCTTCATCTGCCTTTTTTTTTCATTAATCCCCTTGAAATCCTTGACCTTTTGTTCTTCCAAATGAACTTTGCTACTATTTTTTCTAGATCTGTAAAATAATTTCTTGGGAGTTTGATTGGTATGGCACTAAATAAGTAGAGTAGTTTGGGTAGTATCGTCATTTTTATTATATTCGCTCTGCCTACCCATGAGCACTTAATATTTTTCCAATTGATTAGGTCTGATTTTATTTGTGTGGAAAGTGTTTTTTAATTTACTTCTTATAGTTTCTGACTTTTCCTTGGCAGATAGATTCCCAAATATTTTATCCTATCATCTGCTATTTGGAATGGAATTTCTTTTTGCATCTCTTGCTGCTGAACTTTGTTGGGAATATATAAAAATGCTGATGATTTATGTGGATTAATTTTGAATCCTGCAACTTTGCCAAAGTTATGAATTGTTTCTAGTAGTTTTTTAGTTGAATCTCTAGGGTTCTCTAAGTATACCATCATGTCATCTGCAAAGAGTGATAATTTGGTTTCTTCATTACCTACTCTGATTCCTTTTTTCTCTTTTTCTTCTCTTATTGCTAAAGCTAACATTTCTAATACAATATTAAATAGTAATGGTGACAGTGGGCAGCCTTGTTTCACTCCTGATCTTATTGGGAATGGTTTTAGTTTGTCTCCATTACATATGATGCTTGCTGATGGTTTTAAATAGATGCTATGATCATTTTAAGGAAAAGCCCATTTATTCCTATACTCTCTAGTGTTTTTAATAGGAAAGGGTGTTGAATTTTGTCAAAGGCTTTTTCTGCATCTATTGAGATAATCATATGGTTTTTGTTAATTTGGTTATTAATATAATTAATTATGCTGATAGTTTTCCTAATATTGAACCAGCCCTGCATCCCTGGTATAAATCCTCCTTGGTCATAGTGGAATATCCTGGGGATGACTTTCTGTAATCTCATTGCTAAAATCTTATTTAAAATTTTTGCATCAATATTCATGAGGGAAATTGGTCTATAGTTTTCTTTCTCTGTTTTTACCCTACCTGGTTTAGCTATCAGCACCATATTGGTCTCATAGAAGGATTCTGGCAGTATACCTTCTGTCCCTATGTTCTCAAATAGTTTGTGTAGTATTGGAATCAATTGTTCTTTGAATGTTTGGTAGAATTCACATGTAAATCCATCTGGCCCTGGAGATTTTCTCTTAGGGAGTTGGTTAATGGCTTGTTCTATTTTTTTTTCTAATATGGAACTATTTAAATAATTTATATCGTCTTCTGTTAACCTCGGCAATCTATATTTTTGTAGATATTCCTCCATTTCATTCAGATTATCAAACTTACTGGCATAAAGTTGGGCAAAATAACTCCTAATTATTGCTCTAATTTCCTCTTCATTGGAGGAAAGTTCTCCCTTATCATTCTTGAGACTAACAATTTGATTTTCCTCTTTCCTTTTTCTTATCAAATTAACTAAAGGCTTATCTATTTTGTTGGTTTTTTCATAGAACCAACTCTTAGTTTTATTTATTAATTCAATAGTTTTCTTATTTTCGATTTTATTAATTTCTCCTTTTACTTTTAGAATTTCCAATTTGGTATTTAATTGAGGGTTTTTAATTTGTTCTTTTTCTAGTTTTTTTTAATAATAAGCCCAATTCATTGATCTTTTCTTTCTCTATTTTATGCAAGTAAGCATGTAGAGATATAAAATTGCCCCTTAAAACCGCTTTGGCCGTATCCCACAAATTTTGGTATGTTGTCTCCTTATTGTCATTCTCCTGGATGAAATTATTGATTGTGTCTATGATTTGCTCTTTCACCCATTCATTCTTCAGGATTAGATTATTTAATTTCCCATTACCTTTTGGTTTATTTTCTCCTGGCCTTATATTGCATGTGATTTTTATTGCATCATGATCTGTAAAGGATGAATTTACTATTTCTGCCTTTCTACATTTGATTTTAAGGTTTTTATGCCCTAATACATGGTCAATTTTTGTATAGGTTCCATGGACTGCTGAGAAAAAAGTAAACTCTCTACTGTCTCCATTCAACTTTCTCCATAGATCTATCATACCTAACTTTTCTAATAATTGGTTTATCTCCCTAGTTTCTTTCTTGTTTATTTTGTAGTTTGATTTATCTAATTCTGAGAGAGCAAGGTTGAGATCCTCCACTAGTATCGTTTGGCTGTCTATTTCTTCTTGCATCTCTCTTAATTTCTCCCCTAGGAATTTGTGTGCTATTGCACTTCGTGCATATATATTTAGTATAGATATTCCTACATTATCTATGGTACCCTTTAATAAAATATAGTTTCCTTCCTTATCTCTTTTGATTATGTCTATCTTGGCTTTTACTTGATCTGAGATAAGGATTGCTACCCCTGCTTTTTTTTGTTCACCTGAAGCATAATAGGTCCTGCTCCAGCCTTTTACCTTCATCCTATATGTGTCACTATGTTTTAAATGTGTTTCTTGTAGACAACATATTGTGGGATTCTGGTTTTTAATCCAGTCTGATATCCGCTTCCGCTTTATGGGAGAGTTCATCCCATTCACATTCACAGTTAGAATAACTAATTCTTTATTTCCTGCCATCTTATTTACCCAAGTTATGTTTTCCCCTATCATTTCCCCCTCTCCCTTCCCCCCACCTCAGTACTTTGCTTTTGTTGACCCCTCCCCCAAACAATACTCCCCTTTCCTTTCCCCTTTCTCCCTTCCTCCCTCCTCAGTACTTTGCTTTTGATGACCCTCTCCCCCAAACAATACTCTACCCTTTAGATCCCCTTCCCCTGTTTTTACTCCTTTCCCCTGATTATTCTATTTTCCCTTCTATTAGTTTGTCCCTTACTTTTCCTCCTTTCCCTCCCACTTCCCTCTAGCAACAGACAAGTTTCTATGTGAGATCAAATGTCTGATATACACTTTTAGAGCCCAACCTGATGACAGTAAGATTTACACAGTGCTCATCTCCCTCCCCTCTTTCTCTCAATTATATTAGGTTTTCTTTGCCTCTTCAAGTGATTTTACCTTGTTTTTACCTCCTTTTTTTTTAGATCTTATTTTACTACTTTTTCCCCCTTTTCCCCAGTATGACAACCTTTTCCCCTCTAGTTCTCTTTTTCATATTATCAAAGTAATATTTAGTTAATTATACCCCCAAACTTTGAGTATCCCCCTAGTAAAAATAAAGTTCTCAAGAGTCCTCTCCATTTTACCTTTTTATGCATCTCTTGAGTTCTGTGTTTGGGTGTCGAATTTTTTGTTCAGATCCGGTCTTTTCATTAGAAATAGGTGAAATTCACCTATATCATTGAATGACCATCTTCTTCCCTGGAGGATAATGCTCATTCTAGCTGGATAGGTTATTCTTGGCTGTAATCCAAGTTCCTTTGCCCTTCGGAATATCTGGTTCCAAGCCCTCCGATCCTTCAGTGTGGAAGCTGACATATCCTGTGTGATTCTAATTATTGATCCTCGGTATTTGAATTGTTTCTTTCTAGCTGCTAGCAGAATCTGTTCCTTGGTGCTATAGTCCTGAAATTTAGCCACGATATTCCTTGGGGTCTTAATTTTGGGGTGTCTTTCAGGAGGTGATCAGTGAATTCTTTCAATGGTGATTTTGCCCTTTGATTCTACAATCTCAGGGCAGTTTTCTTTCAGGTTTTCCTGGAAGAGAGTGCTTAGATTCTTTTTTTCATCATGGCTTTCAGGAAGTCCAATAATCTTTAGATTGTCTCTCCTAGATCTATTTTCTAAGTCAGTTGTTTTTCCTAGGAGATATTTCATAGTTTCTTCTAATTTTTCATTTTTTTTGTTTTTGTTTGACTGATTCTTCAAGTCTTATTGAGTCATTCACTTGTATTTGTTCAATTCTTATTTTTAAAGTGTTGTTTTCTTCAGTTACCTTTTTAAGCTCCTTTTGTAACTGGCCAATTTGTTCATTGCACACTTTTTCCACTTCATTAATTTTATTTTTTAATAAATTGGTGTCTTTTTCATATCTCTTTTGCAGGGCATCATATCCTTCTTGCAAGATACTGTATCCTTCTTGCACTGATTTCAGTTTATTTTCCCATTTATCCTCCAGCTCTCTTTTGAGGTTCTTTATGC
>JAJPUD010001192.1:127391-138790 GCA_023553655.1 Myrmecobius fasciatus | reverse complement strand
TTTTGCTTCTTCATAATTTTTTTTTTTTTTTTTTTTTTTTAGACAGCGTGGATATCTCTTTAAGGTAGGGGAAAAAAAAAAAACCGCGGCTGAAGACGCTTTGCCCTGGGGCACTTCGGCGAGTTGACTTAAGGTGCTGGGCCAGTGGGGGCTAGGACTAAGTCAGAATTACTCCTTAAACAAGGCAAGTCTGCCAGAACACCTGCCCCCAATCTGGGCAGAGTCTCTGGAGTGCCTCAGATAAACTCCAGGTGTTTGGAATTTGGAGTTTGGAGTTTGGAATTTCTTCCAAGATGAGCTGAGCTGAGTCCCACCCTCACTTCCGGCCTGCACAGGGGTCGTCTATTTATCTCTCTGTCCGAGTCCGACTAACCTGATATGAAGTTCTCCAGAGAGTCGTGCCCAAATATTTCTGAGTTCGTTGACTTGAAGATCAGTTCAGAGGCTTATTTTATTGTTGCTTTGAGAGAAGTTCGGAGGAGAGGCAGAAAGTCACCTTTTCACTCCGCCATCTTGGCTCTGCCCACCGTTTCTTTTCTTTAAGAGAGTTTTCATGATAAACATATATACATAAATACACTATAGATATAATCTACATGTTTTTAGATTATACATATATATATGCATATATATATATATATATATTCAGAATCACAAGCCTTCTAAGTAAACTGTAAGCCTTTGCTGCTTCCATTTCTTATTTCAAACATTTTTTTCAATATACTTTTCACCATTCCCCCTGTACTCTTCACTCTTATCTTCAAGTTACCAATTATTATTTAAATATATATTTCGTATAGAGGACCTAGTAAAAATTTTTTGCTATATTTCTCTGCACTTTGTTCTTTGTAACTTGTGTTATTCAATAAGCTGGAACTAAATTTCCTCATTTATATAATAAAGGTTTTACATTAGAAAGCCTCCCTAGTTCCTTCTTGCTCTTAATCTAAGATCATAAATGACTCTATGATCCCCATTATGACCATTATACTCATGAGGGTTGGGAGTGCTATGGTGTAAGATAAAAGACTCCATGAAACAAGGTTTCTCATCTATGAGTACAGTATGAAAACAAAAAAAACCACATCAACTTATCTAATCAACGTATAAAGAAATCTATGTGTTTTGTTTAGACACAAATTCTATATATTTTCTGGTTTTGTTTGTAATGATAATTTAGATATTAATGTGGTCTGGTTCTTCTCATAACATAATTCATTTAAAGTTTAAATTGATATGTATAAATGGTGTAATGGTTATTGAAAACGTTTTCCATTTTTGTACTATCAGTGCTGAAGCAAAGAGGAGAGAACACACAAGATTAGAGGATATATTATATTTTTGATTTGTTTCCTTGTTCAACTTAAGAAAAAAATTAATCTGATTGTGACCAACCTGCTGAGAATGAGTCATTATGCATTTATCAAGTTGGTCCTCAGAGAGTAAGAAAAATCTGTTGATATAGATCTCAATGCTTTTTCAGCAGGGTGAACCAGCTAAACCTTGAATGCCACTATAATTACTTTGAAGAATTGAAAGGCAATGCTACAATGACATGAGGCATTAGTATGGAATGTTTGTTAAAAAAAAAGTATATTAGTTAATTTTTCTTTTGCCACATAGATATGGTATATTATATCTTTTTTTAAAAAAACACAAAGAAGTATTAACTTATTGGTATTTTACTTTGTTTTACTTATCTAGATTAGTTTTGTCAATAGCATACAAAGATTCCCTGCTAGGAAACTCCCTGCACTAATTTATATTCTGAGACTTACAGAATTAGAGTATTGCTTTGAGTGCTAAGTTAGTGACTTGTCTAGAATTACAAAACCAGAATATATGAGAGTCAGAAGCCAGGCTATCAGAACTATTAGGCTGACTCTCTGTTCACTGCAGCATTTTATCTCTCATTTAGTACTTAAAGTAATAAAAATCATCAGTCTTAAATGATTCAAGCTAGATGATTAAAATATTGCAAAAATTTATGTGGATTAAAATATTTTAATTTGTCAAACTTCTTTGTTTAATGTTAATATGGATTGGCTAATTTAATATTTAGTTGAAATGCATTTTTGTTTAATCATCTTTCAATCACATTCACCTTTTCATGCCCTCACTTGAAGTTTTCTTAGCAAAAATATAGAAATGATTTGCCATTGAACTCATTTTACAGACAAGGAAACTGAGGCAGAAATATTTTAGTGACAAAGATCACATAGCTGTTCTGAGGACAGATTTAAGTTCAGGAAGATGAATCTTCCTGACTCTAGCCTCAGCACTATATCCATTCTATCATCTAGCTACTCTACTAGCATCAACATTTAGTTGAAATATACTGACAGTCTAAGATTAAAATTATTATTGGAGGGGGATGGGACAAAGGAAGAACAATATACTATATTATATTCTCTTTTCTTATAAGCTAACAGAGGAAGAGAGAATTCATCATTGTTACTTTGTACCATCACCTGCATTTTATTTTAAAATGTTAAATGTTGACCTTTTTTGGTCAAGGTGTTATATTTCAGGAATTAAATTGAAGTGATCCCAAACCTATGGATAAAAAGTACTAATTATAGTTAATGATATAGATGTTTTTATCTCTCTATAGCATAGGGGTGCTTAGAAATATTTTCATTTACTAAAAGTTTTTCCCACTTCTGTACAAATATTAATAAAATATATAAGGTACCAAAATGAAGTAAAGTAATTTATACATAGTAAGAACTCAATAGATTTTTGAATGAATCATGAAAATTATTTTTAAAAATTTTATCTGTCTAGACATTTACTGTGCTTTTGTGTCATAGTATCAACTTTTTAAAAAAGAAACAAAAATAATATAAAGATACAAAGATTAAAATGAAAAAGAGATAAAATGTGTAATTAAAATAATGGAATAATCTAACTTACCAAAACAAATATTTATGGCCAAAATTGCTTTTGAACAGAAGAAAATATATAAGTGCCAAATCTTATTGAAATTTAACTGATTAAATCAGTTTCCATAATAAGATAAAAAGTGTCTAAAAACAGCCTAGTTAGCAAACACTTGACTTACTTGCCAAGTGGATGGATATGGCAGCCAAAGGCAACACTAGTTGAAACTCGTTTGTTAAATCTTTCAGAGAAGAATGGTGGCAGATTATGAGCAGTATTCATAAAACAGAGAGAAGTAATGAAGACACAATTTATTTTGAAAGAAAACTTCATAAGAGATTCAACTAAGCAAAATCATCCTAAGAGCATTTAAAGTTGAAATTGGAAAGAGGGCAACAGAAGAAAGATAGAAGTGATTTATAAAGATTTACATAATACAGTCTTTTCATCATCAAAGGCAGTGGTACCATACTTGGTACCTTGGATTCTAATATCAGCACCTCAGATATACTATATATGATAAAGGTAGAAATGTTACCAAAGATAACAAAATCTGGAAAAAGAAGATAGATTAGAGCAAGTGTATAACTAAATCAATGCGGAAGCAATACAACTGTAAGAGAAGAAGAATTAATACACAAGATATCTAAAGAAGAGAAAGATAGAAAAGATATAAATAAATTCAATCCATATTTATTAAATATAAGAGAGAAACAACAATAATATAAAAATTCCAAAACATAACTTTTTATTGGGACTACTCTACATACACATTGGCATTAAGTATATTATCAATCAATATATTAGAAATAGAGATTAAGCTCTACTATTCATAAAGAAAAGAGAAGGGGGCAGAAGAGTAGGAATAAAATGCTTTCATTGAAGATTATGGATTTTCATGTGCTTCCTTAATTTTATTCTCTGCTTTTTGCTTTATCAAAAGAGGATTGGCCAGATAAAAGGGGAAAAATACAAGAGGACATAGTGGATGGAAAAATACAATACTAATCTTCAATGTGAATGAGTTGGACTCCATAAAATGAAGGAGAGTGAAACAATTTTATTAGATATAAGAATGAAATAATATTTTGTTTATGAGAAATGTATTTGATCCTTAAGAAACATACCTAATTAAAATGATCAGATGAAGCAGAATATATTATGCTTCAAATGGATTTACAAAAACAAGGGTATGATGTATGGCTTCAGGCAAAACAACAGGAAAAAAACAGATGCATTTTAAAAAGGTAAGTAGAGAAACTACATTATGTTTAAAGGCAGCTTAGATAAAGAAAAATAACAATAATATACATATATTGATATGTACAATAATTGATATAGCTGCTAAGCACTGAAAAGAGAAACCAATTAAACTACATGAAGAAATAAGTTGTAAAACTAATTGTTAAGGAATTCAATATGCCACTTTCAGACTTAGACAAATCTAATAAAAAGCTAAATACAGAAGTTATGGACCTGAATACCATTTTAGAAAGTAATATAAGGCAAAATTCTGGTGATTACTGAATAGGAATAATTGAGAATATGTCTGTGTGTGTGTGTGCACATGCATGTGTATATACATGTGTGTATGTGATATTTGATTATACACCTCTCTCTCTTCCTCTCTCTCTGTCTCTCCAATTTGTATGTCACCTTGATAAAAACTAACCAAACTCCATGTTATCATGGATTTGTAAATATTATAGAAAAACAAATATATTAAACCTCACTTATTGATTCATACAGCAAAACTTAACAATGGATATTAGAAGAAATAATTCATAGTTAAATGGGGATTGAATCATATAATACAAACAATAAGTTGGTTAAAGTCATATTAACAAATATTTTTTCAAAGAAAATTACAAAAATGAGAAAACATTAAAAAAACATTGTAATGTAGCTTAACAAAACTTAGAGAAAATTTATATTTTAAATCCTTTGCTCAACAAAAGAGAAAAAGAGAACTTATTTGAGCATGTAACCAAAAAAAAAAAAAAACTAAGGAGAAAATTTTAAAATAACAACTAAACAAAAAATAGAAATTCTGAAAATTAAATAAATAAACAAAATTAAAAAGAACTGATTTACAAACTAGAAATTTTTATTATCTATATCATCCATATAATAAAATATGCTATTTTGATAAAATAGGAGGAAAACCAAATAATTTAATAAGGATGAAAAAGGAAAGTTTGAAACAACTTAAAAATAAGAAAGAGATAAGATATTTTACTCAAAAAATGATTAAATACAAAAAAACTAAAATAAATGGATGTCAAAAACATGAAATTTGTAAATTAAGAATAATTAAATAAAAAAGAGAAAATTTAAGAAATCTGCATATAGCCACTGTACCATATTGACTCAGTATAACATTTTGAGAAGAAAATTGGTTGGTTGGTTTATTGCCCTTCATTGGAAAAGGACCAAAATAATATCACTATGTTAGAGTCAAAGTTCAGTATGGTAATCAGTATGGCTGATCTGGCCAGTACAAGCTTGAAAAGCTCTACCACAGATTTGGAGACGGCTCTCAATTTGTATATCTCATGTTTCCTTCCTTCCTTCCTTTCTTCCTTCCTTCTTTCCTTCCTTCCTTGTTTCCTTCCTTCCCTCCTTCCTTCCTCTACTCTCTCTCTCTCTCTCTCTCTCTCTCTCTCTCTCTCTCTCTCTTTTATCTATTTTAACACACATTGCTTTATGAATACTGTTGAGAGAAAAAAAAATCAGAACAAAAGGGGAAAACCATGAGAGAGAGGGAAAAAAAGTCAAAATGTGTTGATTTACATTCAATCTCCATAGTCCTTTTTCTGGATGCAGACGGCATTTTCTATACAAAGTCTATTGGGATTGCTTTGGATCACTGAACCATTGAGAAGAACTAGGTGTTTCATATTTGATCATCACACAGTCTTGCTGTTATTGTGCACAATGTATTCCCAGTTCTGCTTGTTTCACTCAGCATCAGTTCGTGTAAATCTTTCCAGACCCTTCTAAAATCAGCTTGTTGATCATCTTTTGTAGAACAATAATATTTGATTACCTTCATATGCCACAGCTTATTCAGGCATTCCCCAAATGATGGATATCTACATCAATTTTCCAGTTACCACCACAAAAAGAGCTGCTCTAAATAGTTTTGTACATGTGGGCCCTTTTTTTCTCCTTTATGATGTCCTTGGGATACAATCCCAGTAGTATCATTGCTGGATCAAAAGGTATGTACAATTTGATAGCCCTTTGGGCATAGTTCCAAATTTCTCTCTAAAATGGTTGGATCATTTCACAACTCCACCAACAATGCATTAGTGTTCCAGTTTTCCCACATCCCCTCCAATAATTATTATTATCGTTTCCTGTCATTTTAGCCAATCTTAAAGATGTGAGGTGGTACTTCAAATGTGTTTTAATTTGTATTTCTCTAATCAATAGTAATTTAGAACATTTTTTCATATAATTGTAGATGGTTTTAATTTCATCATCTGAAATTGTCTGGTCATATCCTTTGCCTATCAATTAGGATGTGACTTGTATCCTTATAAATTCGACACATTTTTATACATTTTAAAAATGAGATGTTCATCATAGACACTGGATATAAATTTTTTCCAGTTTTGTACTTCCATTTTAATCTTTTTTTCTTTTCATTTTGATTATGCAAAACCTTTTTAATTTAATGTAATCAAAACTTGTCCATTTTGCCTTTCATAATATTCTCTAGTTCTCCTTTGGTCATAAATTCCTCCCTTGTCCAAAGTTCTGATAGATAAATTATCTCTTGCTCTCCCAATTTGCTTATGGTATCACCCCTTATGACCAAATCATGAACCCATCTTGACCTTATTTTGGTATGGCTTGTGAGATGTAGGTCTATGCCAATATTTTCTAGTTTTCCTAGCAATTTTTGTCAAATAATGTGTTCTTTCTTACCCCAGAAGGTGGAGTTTGGGGGTTTATTGAATTACTAGCTTACTATAGGCTTTGAATATTATGCCATGTGTATCTCACCTATTGTATTTCTTGACCAGTGCCAAATGGTTTTGAATACTGCTGCTTTATAATATAGTTTTAGGTTTGGTACTGCTAAGTCGCCTTCCTTTGTATTTTTTTTCATTAATTCCTTTGATATTCTTGACCATTTGTTCTTCCAGATGAATTTTGTTATCATTTTTTCTCATTCTACAAAATGATTTTTGACATTTTGATTGGTATGGTACTGAACAAGTCGAGTAGTTTAGACAAAATTGTTATTTTTATTATATTAGCTTGGACTACCTATGAGCAATTGATATTTTTCCAGTTATTTAGATCTGACTTTATTTGCATGAGAAGTAATTTTTTAAATGTGTTTATATAGTTCCTGGATTTGTCTTGATAGGTAAACACCCAAATATTTTATCTTGTCTACAATTTTATATCTAATGTTTCTTTCTTTTTTTTTTTTTTGCTTTTGGCTGAGGCATTTGGGGTTAAGTGACTTGCCCAGGGTCATACAGCTAGGGAATGTTAAGTGCCTGAGACCAGATTTGAACCCAGGTCCTTCTGACTTTAGAACTGGTGGTCTATCCACTGCTCCACCTAGCTGCCCCTATCTCATGTTTCTTTTGAGCTACTTCAATTCTTTGCTTATAGATCACAGTGCCTTCTTTGATGTAGGCATACTTTGCAGGTCTGTGTCAATATCTCCCATGTTTCATAATCAATTCCAAAGTGTATCAGAGAGACCTTGAGAATATCCTTGTATCTCTTCTTCTGACCTTCATGTGAGCACTTGCTTTGTGAGAGTTCTCCAAATAATAGTCTTTTAGTCTATCAGAATTGTCCTTTTTGCAGTGTTGTTTTAGAGCTTGGCAATTTAGGTCAAGAAAGGATCTCAGTGTCTGGACCTTTTCTTGCCAAGTGAGAACTTCAGAATCTAAGGCAATTAAAATGGAAGTTTTTTGAATCTGGTATTTATTTGTTCAGGTTTCATAGGCATCAAGAATGAGATTAGCATTATGACTCTGTAGATCTTCAGTTTGATAGGCAGTTTAAGGACTTTTTTTCTCCCACACTACCTTATTTATTTTAAACATTTAAATTATTTTTGTTTCAAATTCTCTTTTCCTCTAGTCCCTTCCTCCCTCATTGAAAAGCAAATATAATATCAATTATAGATGTGAAATCATGTAAAACATATTCCCATATTAGTCATTTTTAATAAAAATAAAAAAATAAAGTGAAAAATAATGTAACCATTTTAGATCATTGTATTGATCAGAATAACTAGACTTAAAATTTTTAAAGAAATATAATTCACATAAATCACTACTATTCTTCAAACAACTCTTTTAACATTTCTTTAAAAATTCATTTCCAATTAGACTTTTTTAACTTTGTAATTTTGACACCAGATTAGATTTAGCTCTTTAATAAATTCCTTGTCACCA
This sequence comes from Myrmecobius fasciatus, assembly GCA_023553655.1. Taxonomy (NCBI): domain Eukaryota; kingdom Metazoa; phylum Chordata; class Mammalia; order Dasyuromorphia; family Myrmecobiidae; genus Myrmecobius; species Myrmecobius fasciatus. The sequence goes on along the minus strand of JAJPUD010001192.1, from coordinate 130,472 downwards.
TAAACTATAAGAGAATTACTCTATCAATATCTCTATACCTTCCTTTTTCAATTAAAAAAAATTAGTGTAATCTGTTATTTTTTTAATAGCATTTTCCTTTGAATCTTTTCCCTACTCCAGTATACAACTGGTGTTGAAACCTCCCTTGTAAGAAAGAAAAACATATAACAAAAAACAACAGATAGATCAATCATGTATGGAAAAAAATATATAGCTACCATACTCTACATCTGTAGTTTCCCATTTGTCTACTAAGATGAGAAGACTGTGTTTCATTAATAGCTGTCCTCAAAGAACAATAGTCATTAAAATTGGTCAATGTTTGATGATTAGTGTTGTTTTTATTTACATTATTATAGAAAGCAAAAATTTTTGTTTTGCTGTAATATTAATTTTCTTTCATTAATTGTTAACCAATTAGAATTGGTTGATATCCACAGGAATATCAAAAGGCATATAAACTTTTAGAAGTGTCACACATGCACACACACATATATGGATTCTTCATATTACTCTTTCTCATGGTTTAATAATAATTCATCACAATTATGTATATCACTTTGCACTACCCTTATGTAACTCACATGCCTCCACTTTGCTCCCTGTTTTTGCTATGTGTTGAATTTTAGTAGGAATACAAAAATAAGAACTTTTTTTAAGGTTGTAATTATCTGTAAATTTAAAATAGTTGGTGGAGTTCTATGAAACTAAAGATATATATAGAAGGCATACTACTATGCAAAAATGGAACACAATAAACATACTTGTGTTGATAAATATGAGCCAAAAGCAGGAAGTTGAAAAAGATACTATATGAAAAGTTGTTGAATTAATGAATCTGTTTTTCCCTATTGTGAGCTATTTAATTTATGTATGAGATATAGTGAGTACAAATGTGCAACACCTTTTTTTTAATAATAGCTTTTGATATTCAAAATATATGCAAAGATAATTTTCAACATTCACCCTTGCAAAACTTTATTTTCAAAAATTTTTCCATTCCTTTCCTGGCACGCCTTCCCTTAAAAACCAAGTAATCCAATATATGTTAAACATATGAAATTCTACCATATATATATCACATTTATTATGCTTCACAAGAAAAATCAGATCAACCAAAATTTGTGAGACACGGCTAAAGCAGTTGTAAGGGGTAATTTTATATCTCTAGATGCTTACTTGCGTAAAACAGAGAAAGAGAAGATTAATGAACTTAAAAAAGCTAGAAAAAGACCAAATCAAAAACCCTCAATTAAATACCAAATTGGAAATTCTGAAAATTAAAGGGGAGATCAATAAAATTGAAAATAAGAAAACTATTGAATTAATAAATAAAAGTAAGAGTTGGTTTTATGAAAAAACCAACAAAATAGATAAGCCTTTAGTTAATTTGATTAGAAAAAGGAAAGAGGAAAATCAAATTATTAGTCTCAAAAATGATAAGGGAGAACTTTCCTCCAATGAAGAGGAAATTAGAGTAATAATTAGGAGTTTCCTTGCCCAACTTTATGCCAATAAATTTGATAATGTAAATGAAATGGAGGAATATCTACAAAAATATAGATTGCCCAGATTAACAGAAGAGGAAATAAATTATTTAAATAGCCCTATTTCGGAAAAAGAAATACAACAAGCTATTAATCAACTCCCTAAGAAAAAATCTCCAGGGCCAGATGGATTTACATGTGAATTTTACCAAACATTCAAAGAACAATTAATCCCAATACTATATAAACTATTTGAAAAGATAGGGAAAGAAGGTGTACTACCAAATTCCTTCTATGACACAGATATGGTGCTGATAGCTAAACCAGGTAGGGAGAAAACTGAGAAAGAAAACTATAGACCCATTTCCCTAATGAATATGGATGCAAAAATTTTAAATAAGATTTTAGCAACAAGATTACAGAAAGTCATCCCCAGGATAATACATCATGACCAAGTAGGATTTATACCAGTAATGCAGGGCTGGTTCAATATTAGGAAAACAATTAGCATAATCAATTATATCAATAACCAAATTAATAAAAACCATATGATTATCTCCATAGATGCAGAAAAAGCCTTTGATAAAATCCAACACCCATTCCTATTAAAAACACTGGAGAGTACAGGAATAAATGGGCTTTTCCTTAAAATGATTAGTAGTATCTACTTAAAACCTTCAGCAAGTATCATATGTAATGGATTCAAACTAGAACCATTCCCAATAAGATCAGGAGTGAAACAAGGCTGCCCACTGTCAGCATTATTATTTAATATTGTATTAGAAATGTTAGCTTCGGCAGTAAGAGAAGAAAAAGAGATTAAAGGAATTAAAGTAGGTAATGAGGAAACCAAATTATCACTCTTTGCAGATGACATGATGATATAGGTAGAGAACCCTAAAGACTCAACTAAAAAACTACTAGAAACAATTCACAACTTTAGCAAAGTTGCAGGATACAAAATAAATCCACATAAATCATCAGCATTTTTATATATTACCAATAAAGTTCAGCAGCAAGAGATACAAAAAGAAATTCCATTCAAAATAACTGTTGATAGTATAAAATATTTGGGAATTTATCTGCCAAGAGATAGTCAGGAACTATATGAACTAAACTACAAAACACTTTCCACACAAATCAAATCAGACCTAGTCAATTGGAAAAACTTAAAATGCTCATGGGTAGGCCGAGCAAATATAATAAAAATGACAATACTACCCAAACTAATTTACTTATTTAGTGCCATACCAATCAAACTCCCAAGAAATTATCTTACAGATCTAGAAAAAATAGTAGCAAAGTTCATTTGGAAAAACAAAAGGTCAAGAATTTCAAGGGGATTAATGAAAAAAAAGGCTGACGATGGTGGACTTGCTGTACCAGATCTAAAACTATATTATAAAGCTGCGGTTATCAAAACCATATGGTACTGGCTAAGAAATAGAGTAGTCGATCAGTGGAATAGGATAGAATCACAAGACAAACTAGGCAATAACTATAGCAATTTGGTTTTTGATAAACCCAAAGACCCCAGCTTTTGGGATAAGTATTCACTATTTGACAAAAACTGCTGGGAAAACTGGAAACTAGT
>JAJPUD010001192.1:77754-108557 GCA_023553655.1 Myrmecobius fasciatus | reverse complement strand
ATAGATAGATAGATAGATAGATAGATAGATAGATAGATAGATAGATAGTTTGGTTTGATTAGGAAAGAACTTAGAGAATAACAAAGAGATTTATAAAGTAATAAATTTAATTCTCTAAAATAGCAGAATAATAAAAGCCCTGCACAAACCATTATTTTAATATAGCAAAACAAAAAGAAAAAGAAAAGAAAAATCTTTTTCAAAATAACTACAAGATGTATTAAATATCTGGGAGTCAATCAACCTAAATACACTTAAGATAAGATTACATGATAATTTTGAAAAATCAAGGAAATGCTACCATTTGGAAAGATATTGATTGTTTTTGTTTATACCACATTAGTATTTTTAAATGGTGTTATTTCTTATATTAAATTACAGATTTAGTGTTATACTAAGCATAATGTCAATAGTCCATTCTGTGGAGAGAAGCATTTATATAATATATTTAGAAGTATTAAAAAATCTAAAATCTCAAAGGAAATGACTCAAAATTGGAATGAAAGGGGAATACTACTTCCTGGCTTCAAGTAATATTATAAAGCAGTAATCATCAAATATATTTACTACAGCTTAATAGTAGGTAGTGGAAACTATTGGGTGAAATACCAAATTAAGCAGATACAAGAGAGAAGAAAAGTGCAAACATTTTTTAGTCACCCACTATAGGCTAAGCACTGTGTTAAGAGCTTTGATATCCAAGTATTTGTTAAACTCAGGAGCACAAATTATTTGAGAAATGATTGTTGTTTAACAAGAACTTCTAGGAAATCTAGATAGGGGTTTTGCAAAAAAAATAACTTTAGAAGAGCATTTTATATTGTATGCTATAAATCATTATGAATAGATATGAAATATATGGTAATAGGAATTAATAACTATGACTAGAAAAAAAAACAAACATGGGACAGAAGTGATGATGATGGCTTCAAATATGTTTTTTTTTTAATTTAGGAAAATTCATGACAGATTGTTCTATAATTCTGATTAGCAACATCAACTGATTAAAAAAAATTAAAGAAATATGTTTGCCAAATATGTTTGCCAACAAGTCAATGAAGTATTCCCTATAGTATGGATTATTGAATATGCCATTTTAAATGGTCTTGTGCTGATGATATCGATTCTTGGAATGGTTTAGAGCCTCCTAAATAAAAAGTGCCATTTCTAAAAAAAAAAAAAAAAAAAAAAAATTCAGCCTATTTGAAGTAAAAAAAAAAAAACATAACAAAATGGAGAATTCTTATTGTTCAGATGATGTCAATCAATTGGATAGAAAACTATATAGCTAGTTTATCAATATGCTTAACTTAGACAGATACTGGAAATAGACACAGAACTATGGCCAGAACTAAAGAGAAAGAGGAAACTCCCTATGCAGATATTAAAAAGAAATCACTCTAAAATTGATCTTCTTAGAAAATTACTCAGGTTACTGACTAACCCAGGGCCATAAAAGTAACATATGTCAGAGATGAAGTATGAATCTTCCTATTTTCAAGTGCTATTGAGGAAAAACATGAAATAATATTTGTAAAGTATTTTGTAATTGTGAAAATGTTACATAAACATTTCTTATAATCATCATTATTGTTAATATTATTATTTCAAATTCCTAGACCAATTCTATTTTTTTGAATTTTTTCTTTTTTTTTTCCCTGAGGCAATTGGGATTAAGTGACTCGCCCAGGATCACACAGCTAGGAAGTGTTAAGCATCTGAGATCAAATTTGAACTCAGGTCCTTCTGACTTCAGGGCTAGTGTTCTATCCACTGCACCACATAGCTGCTCACCTAGACCAATTCTTTATTCATTATAATATTCTGTACTTTACATTTCATGTTTGATTATTATATTTTAATCATGAAAAAAAATTATTTCAATCATATATAGGCAATACATATATTTTAAGATAAGTGTACACACACACACACATATATATGTATATATATATACACATATATATATACATATATATATATATGGAAACATCCACATTTTAAATTTAAATCTGGTTATGCTTACCCCATCTAATAAACCAATTTTCAATTTCACAATATTATTAAGAGCACAGAAACATTAAATTGTACACACACACACATAAAATGTTTATATATTATATATACACCATATTATATATGCACAAATGCATGCATGCATATATCTATTTTAACCCACATTACTTTCTTGAAATGAAACTATTCCAAAGAATAGAGAATGTCTCTCTAGTCATTAAGTTGTTGGTAGGAAAATCATAGAATTATTGGACCTGAGGTCAGAAGTAGCCTTGTCTCTATTAAGTAGCCTCTAGTCTCTATTATGAACTAGAAAAATAAATCATAGATTTTAAAACCAGAAGAGCCTTAGAGCAGGGATTCCTGACATTTTTGTATGTGTATATGTATATGTATATATATTTATATATATTAGACCCTTTGGCAATCTGATGAAGTCAGTGAATCCTTTCTCAAATTACTTTAAATAACACATACTCATACATATACATACACATACACAATTACAAAGAATACCACTTTTGTTGAAATACAGTTACATAAAATTTGTATATCTATATATCTATATACACATATGCATATGTACATTTATATATATATATATATATATATATATATATATATATATATATTTACATACATACATACATACATACATATCCAGGTTAAAGACCCCTGTCTTAGAAAGATGCGCTCTATCTAGCTTATTCACACAAACTGATGTTGAGAAAGGTAATTTGTTGGGTTATTTAGGGACAAGTCCAAGATAACATAGTTTACATATACATAATTTGCATGGTGCATAGCATTTCAAATATGAACAAATTGCAGTGCAAAGAAATTACACAATCAGAAGGCTCATAAGTGACAATAGTAAAATTCAGGTCTTTTGCTTCCAAGTACATGTACAAATCTTTTCATGAAACTATTGTCCAAAAATCACACTTATAAGTCAGTGTGACATTAATTCTTTCCAGATCAGTTCTCTTTCAACTTGAATATAATACTTATATAGCAGAGTGAGAAATACAAGAATATTTCCTCTAAAAATTCATTCCAATTTGTAAATTAAAAATGCATTTTCATATAATTTAAATTTTATTAGTTATTCTTTGAAAATATATTTTTTCCTTCAATGAATTATACCATCTGTGTTTAAAATTGTTAGCCATCTAATGGTGTTTGTGAATTTGATTTCTTTAAGAGATATTGATGTGATGTTTGCGTGATATTGGTGATGTATATTGGTATAATGTTTGTGTGATATTGGTGTTATGCTTTTAAGATATTCTACATAAAATTGGCATGGCATCAATCTGATGCTTTGTGATAGTGACGTGATTAATACTAGCATGACATAGCATGTGATTGGCACATCATTGATGTGTGTGTAATTGGTATGATATTGGTGTGATATCTGCATGATATTGATGTGATATTATCATGAAACTGAAGTAAAGATCTCTCTCTGTCACTGTCTCTGTCTCTGTCTCTACACACACACACACACACACACACACACACACACACCCTAAATCTTTCACAGTTAAACATGACTAAAATATTGCTGTTTACAATTTGTGCAATGTGTGTAGTACAATCCAGGAGCTTTTTGTGTAAGTCAGCCCCTCTCCAAATGTTTTTGATCTCAGCCACTTTCCAACTCCTCTCTCTCCCCACTTCTTTAGCAACTTATACTAACTTACTAACTTATGCCTATGCATCTAGAATAGGATTTAACTTATCTTTGATAGATAGTAATTAAGGAAGGGAAAAAAATGTGAAGGGGCAGGGACAAATGAAAAGGAAATATTTAATTCACCTTTTGTTGTTTGCTGACACTACCTTATTTTCCCTTCAACATCTTTTTCTTTTCTTCCTATCCATTAAAAGTAGGGAACAGATGTGTTGTAAAAAACATGATTATTTGTCTATTTGGCTTGTCTTATTTCATTCAAAAACAAAGAAACATAACATTTAAAGAATCATTAATCTATTGATGACTTTGAGGATATATTAATTCTCTCTCCATATGCATATATATATATGTCTACATATACATATTTTTACATGTACATGCATACTTCTGAAAGTTAATAGCTTAGTGATTTAATAAAACTTGAAAATACTGCAAAATAAATTAGAGGAACAAAGGATAGTCTACCTCTTGGATCTGTGGAGAAGGAAGGAATTTATGGTCAAAGAAGAACTAGATACCTTATAAAATGCAAAAAGGAAAATTTTGATTATATTAAGTTTAAAACTTTTTATACAAACAAAACAAATGCAAACAGGATTAGAAGGGAAACAGAAAACTGGGAATTTTTTTTACATCCAAGGGTTCTAACAAAGACTTCATTTCTAAAACCATTTCTAGTCATATGAAAAATTCTCTAAATCATTATTAAACAGAGAAATGCAAATTAAGACAATTCTGAGGTGCCACTATACACTTCTCAGTTTGGCTAAGGTGACAGGAAAAGATAATGATATATTGGAGTCTGGGACACTAATACATTATTGGCGGAGTTGTGAACTGATCCAACCATTATGGAGAGCAATTTGGAATTATGCCCAAAGGGCTATAAAACTGTGCATACCTTTTCATCCAACAGTGTCTCTACTGGGCCTGTATTCCAAAGTGATCATAAAAAAGAGAAAAGGACCTACAGGTGCAAAAATGTTTATGGCAGCCCTTTTTGTAGTGAAAACTGAGTGGATGCCCATCAGTTGGGGAATGACTGAATAAATTATGTCATATGGAAGCTATAGAATATTATTGTTCTTTAAGAAACAATCAGCAAGATGATTTCAGAGAAGCCTGGAGAGACTTAACAACTGATGCTAAGTGAAGTGAGGAGAACCAAGAGAACATTGTATACAGCAACATCAATATTATGTCATGATCAATTCTGATGAACATGGCTCTTTTCAACAATGAGGTCATTTGGGCTAATTCCAATAGACTTGTGATGACAGAGAGAGCCATCTGCATCCAGAAAGAGGATTGAACATGAATCACAACATAGTATTTTCACCTTTTTTGTTATTGTTTGCTTGATTTTTGTTTTTTCTCATTTTTGTTTTCCTTTTTGATCTGATTTTGGTTGTGCAGTATGATAATTATGGGTAGAATAATAATTTTATACAAATATGTCTAGAAGAGTAGCACATGTTAAACATATATTTGATTTCTTGCTGGGGGAAGGGAAGGAGAAAAAATCAGAACACAAGGTTTTGGAAGGGTGAATGTTGAAAATTATCTTTGCATATATTTTGAAAATTAAAACTTATTTCAAAAAATAAATAAAAAAGAAAATATTGCAGAATTTCCTGACTATACATTGTTTTTGTTATATTTTAATGAGCCTAATACAGTAATTAAAATGTTGCATATTATACTATAAAGTGATTATGAGAGTTTCTTTCAAAATTGCTATAAGGATGCTTTAATCAAAGGCCTATATTATTGCATCAGAATTACCAACCAAATAGTAGCTATGTACATTTTCATTCTTTAAAGTGTCATAATTTTAAGAAGAATATTCTCTACCATTACATCTATATTTTTTGTCTCAACTAAAATTTTGGTAGCTTCTAGTATATAGCAGAACAAATTCAATGAAATTCTTTTTCCAGCTGCAAATTGTCCTTTAGGAGAACAATTAAAATTTTCATCTTTGCAAAAATTAAAAACTAAGCACATTTAAAAGCAGATTCTTTATATTTTGTAGGTAAAGGAAGAATGTGAAGCATGTAAATACTATACTTGTCATTAAGTAATTTAGAAGTTAATATTATTTTACTATTGATGGTTATCATATATATATATAGTATGTGATTTTTAATTATGCTTTTAGTAGTTTCTATATTGGTCATTTATTCAAATTAAATATATTTAAAAAATCATTAGCAGAAAATGATTTGTTGATTTTATTTCATAAGTATGTTTGCCCTAAAAATCTCCAGTGAAAGTGCTTGAAAATTTTCACATTGAAACTAAAATCTTCCCATTCAGCAATTATTTTTAAATAGATCTATAACCAAAATAAAATAAAATAGGCATGAGCAAGTTATAATACTTATTTTATTATACTTATTATGTATAAAAATAAAATTTTAAAAGGAAATAATACAAAATAAAAAATAAAAGGAATGGAAATCTTTGTTTTTCAGGAATTCTAATAACTAAACAGTTTTGAATGGCCCAAATAGCCTTCATTGAACAAGATGCTGTAAGCTTTTCCTGCTGACATAGGAGAAAGTAAAATTTAAATATTTAGGTAATTTTCTTTGTAATTTTTATGAATATTATCAGATATTTTTGCTTTTAGTATAAGTGAATATGGCACTCATTACTTCCTCTACTCTGAAAGAAAATTTTTTTTCTAAATACTTCATACTCATAAAATGTAATTTTTCCTAATTATTAACATATTAATAAAATTTTGTTTATGTCTTTCAGATATTAAGATGCACAAGTAAACTATTTAATACACTTTCCTTTTATTATGTAGCACTTTTAAATTTTTTTTTAAAAAAGCATTTCTATTTCTATTAAATCCAAACCAGTAAAAGAATGCACCCAGGAATTCATTTTTAAAAACCTTAGTTTTAAAATTTTGTATTCTATATCACAATACAAAAAAAAATCTGTCCCTCTGCCGGACTAATGTTAGTTTGATGATTATACTAATATTAACTGCTTTACTTGAGTAAGCAAAGAGAAGTAAAATACCAGTCAGACCAGCTGTTAATTCACAGAGTGTTGTACTATGCTTATTAAAAATACCCAAAAGATGTACCTTTGTGGTTCAGTCTTTTGAATTAGAATCAGAATATTAATCATGCTTCAGGCCTAAATTAAACATTGGAAGGCCCCTTAAGAATTTTCACCAAATTTTCTTGGATTTTTCTTTATTGGGTCTTCCTGGACTCTGTTTAGCTCTGTAATTGCTTTGCTCCTTTGTTGATAGGTTAAAGCACAATGTGATTTTCCCCATGTCATAATATTTAAGAGGACGGCTCAATGTTCTACTCCTAGGTGTGATGTGCAGCTGAGACACGGATATATAACAGGGATATTGTTTACAATGGCACAGAAATTGCAGGGTGAGGACTAGAATGGAGCAAAAGTCCATATTCATACAATGTGCTGAATCTTGTCTCTGCATCATTTATATTTCAAAAGGGTTATGTCCAGTGGTCCTACCAAATACAGTTGACCTTACATATATAAGTGTGTGTATTGATTCAGCAGTTTCTTCAAACAATAGGAGAAAAAAATTAAATATAAAACATCCGTGTGCAACATTTTAATTTGTATCATCCCCAGATTTCAGTGTAATTCTCATTATTAATAATAAATGCATTAATGACCTACTTACTAAGTCTACTTCATGTCCAATGAAGTGAAAAAGCATATGGGTTATGGTTTTTGAATCATTGACAAAATGAGTTGAGCCCAGTAGAGTGTGAATGGGAGTCTTATTTAGGCGTCTAAAGAAGTTGAATCGTGCTTTTATTTCTGTGGAGGTGCAGGGATTACCCCATATTTAATCTTGGTAATCTCTTCCATTTATAAGAGAATTTGAATGGAGAAGATCAAAAGAGAGATACAATATTCTAGGCTCTCTATGAGAAGATTCAAAGAGAAGTGAACCTATATATTTCTAAATGGAGTATATAAGATAATGAGAATACTGTTTTTGAGTGCAATGAAATTTTCTTTTTGCTGTATTATTAAAAGCCTGGATTATAATAATTTCTCTCCTTTTTGTTACATTTCATATTGGATTTTAATTTCCTTGAGGTCAGAGTTTGTTTATTAAATAACAATAGTTATTATAATAATAATAAATCATAGTAATAGAAAATAATACTTTAAAATTTGCAAAAGGTTTTATATATCATCTACTTACATAGTGAATAAAGTGATGGGCTTGGAAAGAAGATTTAAGTTGAAATTCAGTTTTAAACATTTACTTACTGTGGGAATCATAACAAATCACTTAATCTCTCTGACAATCTCAGATTCATCATACAATATCATAAAATATGGATAATAACTCCTGATTCAAAGAATTTTTGTGGAGATCAAATGAGATAAAATATGGAAAGTGTTTTGCAATGCAAAAGTATTATTATTAATACTTTTTCATTTAATTTCATCTTTGTTGTCCAGTGCTTAGTACCGTGCCTAGTACAAGGTTAAGTGTTTAATAAATGCTTGTTGACTTGTTGGATTTCCATCCTAGCTCTTAGCACAATCCTTTCCTATATGCTGCATGCATTCATTTAAACCTGAAGCATCTACGATTTTATCAGGTTATGAAATTTTTTCTATGAAAGCTTTGCCTTTTGAAGTAGATTGCAAGCCATTTATGATTTAACAGATAGGCCCTACAGAGTTTTCTGAAGAACTGAAAGGCTGTGACTTGCTCATGGTCACAAATTAAGTATTTCTTAGAGGTGAATTTTGAACCTGATTTTTCCTGACTCCAAACTTCATACTTTATTCTCTAACCACACAACTTCTATATGCTTTGTACATAATACTTAATAAATATTTATTGAATTGAATTAATATGATGGGATTATAGACTGAGGGCTGAAGAGGAATTTGAAGGTCATCTAGTCCAACCCACTCATTTTGCAGTAGCCATATGGTTAGAATCTAGGCCTTGTAATTCCAAATACAACAATCTTTTTTTTCACCATAATTGAATACAATTATGCAAATGTTTAATGTATAGAATCCAGTTAGTCTTAGATATTATAGACAAACTATTTTTCCAAAAATGTTTAGCATATAAAAATACATATACAATGCGTATGTATAGCTGTATATAAGTATATAAAGACACACATGCATGTATTTATGTATAGATACATATATGTGCACACATAAAATCAGTTTGATGGCAAATTATGATCACAAGGCACCATCGACTGGCTAGACACTATAATAAAAACCAAGTCCATATTTGTAGATGTACCAAATCATGTACCAGAATCATCTCTAAATTCCTTCTGGTAAATGACATGTATGACTCTAGGAAAATCATTTAGCCCTCAGCACCCTCATGCTCTGAGACTCAAAAATAGCTAACATAATTTTTTTTTCCCACCAGGAGTTCCCTAACCCAATGAAATCACGATCACTGCTATTACTTTCCCTTAAAAAGAAATGATTGCCAACGATTGCCAATCTCAACCAACAAGTCACAAGCAGCTAAAATTAAGATCTCTTTGGATTTTAATAAAGAAGACCTTTGGTAAAATTGATTATTCAGCCTTTCAGAAGAAGTTCAGGATCAACTATTTGGAAAGTAAGAGCATGCCAAAGGGCAGTGAGGTTCTGACTATTTCCTTCTATTACCAAACCAGCTGACCATAATTTAAAAAGAAAAAAATAATGGGACACAAATTCTGCTAGAAGTGACTGCAAAAAAGGTGAGATACATAATCATCAGTTTAGAAATTGGATTAACAACATGATAAATTACTTTTCCAAAGACAGCATGCAGATTAGGAGAAAAAAATGTAAGGAGTTTAGACCCTCAGGGCATGTCCAATTCTTTTTTTTTTTTTTTTTTAGCTAGGAGAAGGTAGATTTAAAACGTCCTGTGGAGAGACTAAGTATAATTGAAAATGAGAAGGGAACTGACCTGAATCATAATGCTACAGGTTCTAACTGGGACCTTTACGGGGCTGGGAAGATGCAGTGGTCCGGTGTATTAAGTACTTGGCTGAGATCTAAGCGTGTAAGGAAAGAAAGGTCATTTTACATTGAGGAGCAAGATCTCTAAATCAACAAATGGAATTACCCAGAACTTTTTAAAAGATGGATGCCGTATGAAAATGTGGTAGGCAGACATGAAGAAAAAGTCAAGCTATTAGAGACTGGGTAACCATTTGTCATGTGAAATCAACTTATTTCCTTTTGGAACAATAGGAAGTTGCATTGTTAAATAGGAAAAATGAATTTGGATCATAATCAGAGGACAATTTTTTAGTGTCTTTACATGAAGTGATCTTTCTGCATAATTTTGCTTTGCAGGCAGAATGTCATTTTCATGTTTTTCATTCATGTATTCATTTTGTAAGTAATTATGTTGGTTATGTGCATGTCACTTTATTGGGAGGGAAGTCATGCTGTTTAGATTGTCACTTTGGAGGATAGATGCACAAACATGTGATAGCATTGTTGACTTAAATTTCATTTACTTTTTCAGACTGATTTCATATCACAGCTCCTCATATTCTTTATATTTCAGTTCAGTCAGCTTATCTAATATTCTCAGCACGTCATTCTCTCTTCTGCTTCCATACTCTCACATAAGATGTCCCATATGCCTGGAGTGCTCTCTCTTCTTGCTTCTACCATTTAAAGTCCTTATATTTCTCCAAAGCATAGCTAAGTTTGCACCTCCTTTAGGAAGCCTTTAGTTGTTAGGATTTTCTACTTCTTTGAATTATTTAATATTTATTAATATGCTTGAATATTGTATCCAATCATAAAATCAAAAAGATGAAGTTTCTTCAATCATCTACAAACCAAAAATTTTTTTAAAAGAAGTCATACACTAGTTTGAATATAACTAACAGCACAAGGCAAAATACCCATGAAATAACATTGGAGGATATATTCAGAGCTCGCTTTCAAGATCCCTCCTCACCCAACCCATGTCATATGGTAGGTAATGTTCAAAATCACCTTTTGGGTTTGTTCTTCATGGTTTGAGGATGGGGTCTTTACTGTATCCCATGGAAGGAATTCATTTAAAATATCAATATCTCTCTCCAGTATCACAAAAGGTGGCAGTCATTGATTCTGTTCAGTAACAGGATGAAAAGAAAGATCAATGAAGGACAACACAGTACCCACAATACATAGCTACAGGGTAAAACACTTCTGTGACTGAAGCAAAGGGCACTAGAAACCATAGGGCCTAGACACTGGTATTGGGATGAACTTGCCTCTAATGACGTCCGTAATGAGCAGGCTGAGAAACAACTGGGAGAGTTATGTGGAAGTAGATGAAAAAGGGGTCAATTAGTGAGAAGGGAACTAAGAGAAAAACCACTCAGAATAGACTAGAATGACTGAAAGATCAAGAGGATGAGAAAGAGAAACCTAACTCATGAAGAAATGTCAACAGAAAGCCTCAAAAAAGATAGGAGAGAGAATAAATAAAAAGCTCAAAATCCCAGAACATGGGAACAACAAGATAAAGGACTAGACATTTTCACTGATCTTCATAACCTCTCAAATCTTTCCAAGGCACAAATTCTGTGCCAAAGATGAATCAACTTTTTCAATAACCTGGAACAGCAAAGATCCAAAAGAAGGTTTATAAGCTCCTCAAACTAATTCCTAACTCATGCTCTCTCAAATCTTCCCCTTATTGCCCATTATTCTCCAGTGTTTTCCAAGTTGACTGGACCAAAAAGTTTACATGAAATGTGACTCCACACCCTGATTCTCTCTCTTTCCAATACTATGGAAATCCAAGCTTCAAATTGTAGAAATATCCTGAGGATGTAACAACCAGTAGTAACACAATAGCATTCTGTGTTGCAACAAAGATCTGTAAGAGAATAATGGGGCAAGAAGGAATGGGTCAAAACACCTCTGGGCTTATAATGGAGCTCATCTCTATATCCTGATGCCCAATTCTTTCCACTGCTATAGAGAATCAAACTTCAAAGGGCAAATTTTTTCCTGGACATCAATAGTAATAGCATAATAATGTTCTGTACCAACAGACTAGAGAAGTCAGAAACAGAGATAAAAGAACAAGGTACACTGTGTGTCTAAGGAGGATGATGAGGCAAGAGGATCATTCCACCAATCCGGAAGGAAAAAGCCCATTGTTCATCTGGTGCCAGTTCTATTTTTCTAAAAATCACTTGGGGCAAAGAACTAGGCAGGTGAATCACAAATTGTCCAGCAGGAAAAGAGGCTGAGAAACTTTGAGATCTAGACCCCAGGAAAAATATTAGAGACAAGTGAGTCAGAAAATTAACAATAAGGAGAGGTAAGGGGGAAAAGATTTAAATTATCAAAGCTGTCAGGAGGAAAAAGTGCAAATAGAATAAGGATAAGAGAATAATCGAATTAATGAAAAGAAAAGGTATTAACAGCAGAAGGAAATATGATCTTCTGATGTATTAAGAAAATCAAATATCTATGAATACTGTTTACAAAAGAAAACTATTCAACAATTGATGAGACAGAAGGCTCTCTGGGTTTTTAGGAACGGAATTGGAATAAGCTATTCCTTAATGGCTTTAAAAGAGAAAGACAATTATGAGGGTAGAATTTTTCACCTGCACAGAAAAAATAATTGGTAGAGTGCAAACTAAACCAAATCAAACCAACCATGAGTCTGCAGTGGCAAATTTTACCAAAGAAAAGAAGAGAGGACAAACAATTAGCATGCAAATGCATGCATGAAATGAAAGACAATTTAGAAGATAAAATAACAACAAAAAATGGGAACAGAAAATATACTCTGTATTCTAGCAAAATATATTGATTTCAAAGATTTAAGGGTGCATAGACACAATCTCAGAATTCTAAGTCTCTCAAAATATGACAAGTCAAAAAACCTGAGACTCATAATGCAAAAACTTTTCAGAACTTCCCAACTTGGTAAACAAAATTCCAACTGAAAGAATACCCATAACTCTCCAGAAGAAAAAAATCTTAGAGGAATGAAAGAATAGCAAGCAAGTATTGGGGAAAAGATGCAAAAAGTGGACTGTACAGGTAAGAAAAAAAAATAAAATAAGAGGAAACCTAGAATGTTGGAATGAGGAAAGAAAAGAAATGAAATAAAGAAAAAACTTATTAAATTACATATCAAAATTGAAAATGGGGGAAAATTCCAACTCTCAATGATCAAAATTTTTTACTGAAGGTTTTTATTTTTAAAACATATGCAAGGATAATTTTTCATCATTGAACCTTGCAAGCCCTTGCATTTCAATTTCCCTCCCTTCATCCCCACACTTGCCTGTAGATGGCAAGTAATCCAATATATGTTAAACACAATAAAATATATGTAAATCCAATATAGGCATACATATTTATACAATTATCTTGGTGCATAAGAAAAATCAGATCAAAAAAGAAAAAAATGAGAAAGAAAATAAAATTCAAACAGTCAGCAACAAAAGAAGTGAAAATGCTATGTTATGATCCACACTTAGTTCCCACAGTCCTCTCTCTGTGTGTAGATGGCTCTCATCATCACAGTATCATTGGAACTGGCCTGAATCATCTCATAGTTGAGAAGAGCCATGTCCATCAGAATTGATCATCAAATAATCTTGCTATTGCCATGTACAACGATCTCCTAGTTCTGCTCATTTCACTTAGCATCAGTTCATGTCTCTCTAGGCCTGTCTGAAATCATCCTGCTGATCATTCATTATAGAACAATGACATTCCATAACATTAATATACTATAACTTATTCAGCCATTCCCTAATTGATGGGCAAACACTGAGTTTCCAGTTTCTTACCACTACAAAAAGGGCTGACACAAATATTTTTTGCATATGTGTATCTCTTTCCCTCCTTTAAGATCTCTTTGGGATACAAGCTCAATAGAAACAGTGCTGAATCAAAGGGTATGTACAGTTTGATAACCCTTTGAGCTTTTTAAATTCCTCTCCAGAATGGTTGGATAAGTTCACAATTCCAACACCAATGCATTTGTGCCCCAGTTTTCCCACATCTCCTACAACATTCATCATTATCTTTTCCTGTCATCTTAGCCAGACTGAGAGGTATATAGTGGATCTCAGAGTTGACTTAATTTGCATTTCTCTAATCAATAGTGGGCACCTATTTATATGTGATTTAGAGCACCTATTCATATAACAATGAATGGTCTCAATTTCTTCTAAAAATTGTTCAAAACCTTTGATCATTTATCAATTGGAAAATGGCTTGAATTCTTATAAATTTGAGTCAGTTTTCTATATATTTTAGAAATGAGGCCCTAATCAGAACCCTTGAGTATAAAAACATGTTTTCCCAATGTATTCCTTCCCTTCTAATCTTGTCTGCATTAGTTTTGTTTGTATAAAAACCTTTTAACTTAAAATAATCAAAATTACCTATTTTGTTCAATAATGAGCTCCAGTTCTTCTTTGTTCACAAATTCCTTTTTGCTGCACAGATCTGAGAGGTAAACTATCCTTTCTTCTTCTAATTTGCTTATAATATCACTCTTTTTGTCTAAATCATGAACTCATTTTCACTTTATCTTGGTATATGGTGTTAGGTGTGAGTCAATGTCTCATTTCTGCCATACTAGTTTCTAATTTTCTCAGCAGGTTTTTTTTTCAAATAGTGAGTTCTTATTCCAAAAGCTGGGGTCTTTGTGTCTGTCAAACACTAGATTAATATAGTTATTGAGTACTTTGTCCTTTGAACCTTACCTATTCCAATGATTGACTACTCTATTTCTTAGCCAATACCAAATGATTTTGATGATCACTACTTTATAATATAGTTTTAGGTCTGCTATAGCTAAGCCACCTTCATTGACATTATTTTTCATTAATTCCCTTGAAATTCTTGACCTTTTATTCTTCCAGATGAACTTTGTTATTCTTTAGCTTTATAAAATAATTTCTTAGGTGTTTGATTGGTATGATACTAAATACATAGATTAATTTAGGTAGTATTGTCATTTTTATCATAGTACATTTCACTTTACTTGAGCTCATGGAGGACTTTCCTGCTTTTTTTTTCTGAGAGCTTCTGCTCATCATTTCTTATAGGACAATGTTATTCCATCATAAGCAAATAATACAATTTATTCAGCCATACCAAATTAATGGGCATCCCCTCAAGTTCCAATTCTTTGCCCTGAGAAAAGAACTGTATAAATATTATTGTGCATATAGGCTCTTTTCCTTTTTAAAAAATCTCTTTTGGGATTCATGCTTAATAGTAGTATTGTTAAGTCAAAGAATATATATTATTTTATAATCCTTTGGACATAGTTCATATTTTTTGATCATTTATCAACTGGGAAATAACTTTTTTTATAAATTTGACTCAGTTCCCTATACATTTGAAAAATGAAACCTTTATCAGAGAAACTTGCTTCAAAATTCCTTTAATAATTACCATTGCTAACTATATTTCCCACCAAATTCTATTCTGTCTCCGTTTACCCTGTCCTTCCTCAAGTGTTTTGCTTCGGACCACTCCCTTCCCCAATATGCCCTCTCTTTTACCACTCTCCCCCTTTCTCATATTCCCTTCTTCTTGTAATTTCTTACAGAGTAAGATGTATTTTATCCCCATATTGAGTGTGTATGTTATTTACTCTTTGAGCCAATTCTGATGAGACTAATGTTCACTCACTCCCTCTCTTCTCCCCTTCTTATTCTCTATTGTAAAAGCTTTTCCTTGTCTCTTTTTATGATAGATAATTTACATCATTCCACTTTTCCCTTTCCCTTTCTCTCAGTACATTCCTCTCTCATCTTTTAATTTTATTGTTTTAGATATTATACCTTTTTATTCTATATATACTCCTAATTATAATAATCAAAAGTTCTTATTAGTTACAAATATCACCCTCGTATGTATGAATGTAGACAGATAAACCTTATTAAAATCCCTTATGATTTTCCTTTCCTCATTTTAACCTTATGCTTCTCCTGAATCTTGTATTTGAAAATCAAATTTTCTGTTCAGCTCTGTCTTTTTAATCACAAATACTTCAAAGTTCTCCATTTCAGTGAATGGTCACCTTTCCCCCTGAAAGATTATATTTAGTTTTGCTGGTTAGGTAATTGTTAGTTATACAATTCACAACTTCAGTAAAGTTGCAGGATTCAAAATAAATCCACATAAATCATCAGCATTCTTATATATTACCAACAAAGTTCAGCAGCAAGAGATAGAAAAAGAAATTCCATTCAGAATAACGGATGATAGCATAAAATATTTGGGAATCTATCTGCCAAGAAAATGTCAGAAACTATATGAACTAAGCTACAAAACACTTTCCACACAAATAAAATCAGACCTAGTCAATTGGAAAAACATTAAGTGCTCATGGGTAGGCCGAGCGAATATAATAAAAATGACAATACTACCCAAACTAATTTACTTATTTAGTGCCATACCAATCAAACTCCCAAGAAATTATTTTACAGATCTAGAAAAAATAGTAGCAAAGTTCATTTGGAAGAACAAAAGGTCAAGAATTTCAAGGGAATTAATAAAAAAAAAAGACTGATGAAGGTTGCCTTGCTGTACCAGATCTAAAACTATATTATAAAGCAGCGGTCATCAAAACCATTTGGTACTGGCTGAGAAATAGAGCAGTCGATCAGTGGCATAGGATAGGATATTAGGACAAGCTAGGTAATAACATTAGCAATTTAGTGTTTGATAAACCCGAAGACCCCAGCTTTTGGGATAAGTACTCACTATTCAGCAAAAACTGCTGGGAAAATTGGAAAGTAGTGTGGAAGAAATTAAGGCTGGACCCACACCTAACACCGCACACCAAGATAAGATCTAAATGGGTTCATGATCTAGATATAAAGAGTGATATTATAACCAAATTAGAGGAACATAGGGTAGTTTACCTCTCAGACCTGTGGAGATGGAATAAATTTATGTCCAAAGAAGATCTGGAACTCCTAATTGAACACCAGATAGATAATTTTGATTATATTAAGTTAAAAAGTTTCTGTATAAACAAAACTAATGCAGACAAGATTAGGAGGGAAGCATCAAATTGCGAAATCGTCTTTACATTTAAGGGTTCTGATAAAGGTCTCATCTCTAAGATATATAGAGAATTGTCTCATATTTATAAGAATTCAAACCATTCTCCAATTGATAAATGGTCAAAGGATATGAACAGACAAATTTTCAGATGATGAAATTAAAACTATTTATAATCATATGAAAAGTTGCTCCAAATCACTATTGATCAGAGAAATGCAAATTAAGACAACTCTGAGGTACCACTACACACCTGTCAGATTGGCTAAAATGACAGGAAAAGATAAAGATGAATGTTGGAGGGGATGTGGGAAGACTGGGACACTGATGCATTGTTGGTGGAACTGTGAACAAATCCAACCATTCTGGAGAGCAATTTGGAGCTATGCTCAAAAAGTTATCAAACTATGCATACCCTTTGACCCAGCAGTGTTTCTATTGGGCTTATATCCCAAAGAAATCATAAGAGAAGGAAAGGGCCCCACATGCGCAAGAATGTTTGTGGCAGCTCTTTTTGTAGTGGCTAGAAACTGGAAACTGAATGGATGCCCATCAATTGGAGAGTGGCTGAATAAATTATGGTATATGAATGTTATGGAATATTATTGCTCTGTAAGAAACGACCAGCAGGACGATTTCAGAGAGGCCAGGAGAGACTTGCATGAACTGATGCTCAGTGAAGTGAGCAGAACCAGGAGATCATTATACACGGCAACAACAATACTATATGAGGATCAATTCTAATGGACACGACTCTCTTCAACAATGAAATGCTTCAAATCAGTTCCAATTGGTTGGTGAAGAAAGCCATATACACCCAGAGAGAGGGATGTGAAATGTGGGCCACAACTAACATTTTCATGATCTCTATTGATGTTTGCTTGCATTGTATTTCCTTTATCAGATTATTCTTTCTTGTAGATAGGATTTCTCCTGCACAAAAAATGATGCAATAACTATACATATATTCGATTTCTTGAGTATTCTAACATAATTATCATGTAGTGGATATCCTGCCGTCTAGGGGAGGGGTGGGGAGTAGGGGGGAAAATTTGTAACAGAAAGCTTTGTAAGGGTTAATGTTTAGGAATTACCCATACATATGTTTAGCAAATAAAAAGTATTAATATAAAAAAATTGTTAGTTATAATCCTAACTCCACTTTTCTACAGAATACCCTATTCCAAGTCCTCAGATCTTTTAATGTAAAAGCTGTTAAATCTTGTGTATCCTGACTGTGGCTTCACCATACTTGAATTGTTTTTTTGTTTGTTTGTTTATTTGTTTGTTTGTTTTTCTGGATGCTTGCAATATTTTCTCCTTAATCTGGGAATTCTGGAATTTTACTATAACATTCCTGAATGCTTTTATCTTGGGATCTTTCAGGCAATGAAGGGTGAATTCTTTCCATTACTATTTTACACTATGTTCTTAGAATATCAGGTACTAGAATTCCTTGATAATTTTTTGTATCTAGGCTCTTTATTTTAAGTTGTGGCTTTCAAGTAGTTCAATAATATTTAAATTATCTCTCTTGCTTCTGTTTTCCAAGTCAGTTGTTTTTCCAAAGAGATATTTCATATTGTTTTCTATTTGTCATTCATTTGGCTTTGTTTTATTGTTTATTGATTTCTCAAAGTCATTAACTTCCATTTTCTTGATTCTAATTTTTGATGAATTGTTTTCTTCAGTGAGCTTTTGTACTTTCTTTCCCATTTTTGGAAAAAACTTTCCAATTTAGCTTTTTAAGGCATTCTCATTAGCATTTTGTATTTCATTTTGCATCACTCTCATTGCACTTCTCACACTTTTTTCCCTATCTCTAGTACCTAATTGTCAAAATCCCTCTTGAGCTCTTCCATTGCCTGAGACCAATTTTAATTTTTCTCAGAAGCTTTAGATTTAGGAACTTTGACTTTGTTATCTTCTTCTGAGTATGCATTTTGATCTTCCTTGTCACCCTAGTAACTTTCTAGGGTCAGAATATTTTTCAGTTGTTTGCTCTTTTTCTTAGCCTATTATTTAGCTTTTACCTTTTTGTTTTACCTTTTTGTTAAAATGGGATTCTATTTCCAGGGAGAAAGGTGGAATGTCCCAACTTTCAAGGGTTTGTGCAGCTGTTTTCAGAGATCATTATAGTGACCTGTATTGTAAGCTAGCACTGCTACCCAGATTTGAGTATGGGCAAAGCAACAGAGTCCTCCCTCAATACCAGCAAAGAAGGCCCTGCAATCTCCTTCTGACTAATTGCTCACTATGCCCCTGCTCCCTGCAGAGACTTTCACAAACCGATTGCTCTGCCTACTGCAGCTCTGCTACTGATGCTACTACTGCCATTATTGAGTTAGTGGCTCCAAAGGTTGCTCCTGGCTTGCTGGGACTCTCTTCATTCCCTAGTTTGACAAATCTTTCCTACTGAACTTCCAAGTCATTCTTGGCATTTTGGGGCTGAGATGTCTGGAGATAACTACTGCTGCTACTGATTGAGAGGCTGTAAGGTCTTTCCCTGGCTTCTTGGTACCAGGCTGTGCTGGTGAGGTCTTTGCCACAACTACAATCCAGTCCTATCCCATGCAACTGACCCTGCCTGCCAGCCTTCCAAACCAAATTGGTTCCCCTCTGTCTTCTGTGGGTCCTGATGCTCTAAAATTTATTTAGAGTTACTATTTAAAGGCATTTGGAGAGATTTTGGGAGAGGTGCTCAGGTGAC
Organism: Myrmecobius fasciatus; assembly: GCA_023553655.1. Lineage (NCBI taxonomy): Eukaryota > Metazoa > Chordata > Mammalia > Dasyuromorphia > Myrmecobiidae > Myrmecobius > Myrmecobius fasciatus. The sequence goes on along the minus strand of JAJPUD010001192.1, from coordinate 89,055 downwards.
TCCCTACTGTCACTTCACTTGACTCTGCCTTTTTTTCTGTCTGATTTTTAGGGTGAATATGAGTTACAATTTGTTTCTATGTTTTAGCTGTATTTTACAATATTATGACTAATGCATTAATACAAATATTTGGGTAACACAATAAAAAATACTCATGTACTTTACAAAAATATTTGCAAAATCCAACCTAGCAAAATGGCCTATCTTTGTTTCTTGTCAACATCTTTGTTATTGACATCTAAACTTTTTACAAAATTAAGTTTTATTTGCCACTTAATTCATTCTTGATAAAAGTAGGGAATATCAAGTTAACAGCTATGTATATTTTCTAGGAAGATGTTAGAAAGTATGTTACACTCCCTATTGCTTTAGCAGACCAAGTTCCCAGAGTATGTCTACTACTATTTCCTATTCAAATTTCTATAGATAATCTTGAATTGCTAGAATTTTCTAGAACTTTCAATTGCGAGACCTCAATAGGATGCTTCCCATTACTAACATTGTTTTAAAAATGATTATTTTTTAAAATGTGTATTTACTAAGCAAGTACATCAAAAACAGCTTTTTTTTCCAAACTAGGCATATATTCCCTTTGCACACACAAGATATATGTGAAATGTAAGTTGAAATAAAGTGATAGCGAGATATGTTAGGAATATGGAAACTCCTAAGTCCTGATTTCTGAAGCCTTTTCCTTCCTTTTGTAGACTTCATTAAATTCCCTTTAGATATTATTTCCTGATGGACTTCAAGGCTTGGTGTGCATGTAGAGTCCTAAAGCCTCTCTTCAAGGTTTCTAGTTTCTCCTCAAGATTTCTGTCAATTTAGGGTGCTGAAGCCATTGTTAATCACTGCTGCTCTAGAGGTGCTCCTTCTGGTTCCAAAGACTCTATTGCTCATGGCAAGGGGACATCCCAAATACTCCAAATATTTAAAAGTTAACTCTGTCTCTGAACACTTGGTTGTCCTTTCAATAGACCTGTTTGTCTCTTTCTACTCCTGGGTGAGTGGATGAATTGTCTCCCACTAATCTGATTTTTTTTTTTTTTGGTGTGACTTATGATATAGACAATAGAAAAGTGGGAGTTAGTCTATCTTCTCCCTAAGAATTATTCTGTCTCAAGGTCCTAGATTCCTCATAACTGCCTATATTGTGTATGTGTGCACATATGTATTTGTCTATGTATTAACACATGCACATATGCATAAATACATACATACATATATTCCAAGAGACATGAATGGATGTTCTTCAACCAATCACCAGATGTGTTCTGTGTGGAAATCATCTGTCTTTATTCAATAATCCAAATTCCCTGTCATTTTATCTCCATTGAGGAGTTATTCACCCCTAGTTTACCACTCATTGATTATGTCTCTCTGATTCCTCTGTGATTAATTGGGATGTGACTCTCACTTTTGCATGAATATTTCTGTATGTGTATATACATGTGTATAAAGATATACATAGATAAATAAAAGGTAGATAAACAGATAACCTGAACTGGAATATTTATATTATTCAGCAGAGAGTTTTGACATCATAGATTTGTGTGTATGTGTGTGTGTATGTGTGTGTGAGAGAGAAAGCGAGAGAGAGAGAGAGAGAGCGAGAGAGAGAGAGAGAGAGAAAGAGAGAAGGAGAAGGGGAGGCAATGTGGTTAAGTGACTTGACCAGGGTCACACATCTTATAGTGTTAAGTGACTGAGACTGGATTGAATTTAGGTCCTCCTGACTCCAGGGCTAGTGCTCTATCCATGGTGCCATCCAACTGTCCCAATTGTAGACACTTTTACATGTAAATTGCATTTTCACTGTATTGGACCAGAGTAACAGATCAAAGAACTACAGACTTACTTCCTTTTACTTTTAAACTGGGAATTTTTGAGAGGGAAAATATTTTGTAATTTAAATAAAGTGTATGGTATATAATCCCTGCTAGACCCACAAGTAATTGATTTTCCCATAGTGCTAAGGTAAGTCTTCTCACCTGATTTGGAAGAACTTTTTTTTTCTATTTTCTCTTTCTCTTTCTTCCCTCCCTTCTTTTTTTCCTTCTCTCTGTGTCTCCTTCTGTCTCTGTCTCTGTCTGTCTGTCTGTCTCTTCCCCCCTCTCTCTGTCCCTTTCTCTCTGACTCCCCCTCTTCTTCTTTTCATATGAACATATACATGCACCTACACACACACACATTTAGTTTTAGGGTAATCCTACATTTTAAAATGATATTGAAATATTGCTCTTATCTTCTTTGTTCTTTTTACTATTGTTTAGCTTTCCAATTGAAATGTTATATTACTTACTTTTAAAGTGAATACATTAAATTTGGAAAAAAGCCATGAATTAAGTTAAAAAATTAATACCTAGGTTATGTTTTTCTTTTAATGTTTAAAGATAACTGGAACAGAAATACAGGAATTTTATGAATTCAATAATGCTTCACATTGATATAAGCACTTTAAAAAATAATATCCTACATTCATAGTTTAAAGAGGCTTTTGCTTCTTTAATAATAGCACATGGCATATATATTAGAATAAACAGCTTGAACAATGAATTTTCAATCTGATTTTCATTTAGTCTTATTACAAACTGTAGATTCATTTGTGATTTCTTTGTTGAAAACAAATCAATGACATCTTGAGCATGACTTTTTTTGGTCAATAATAACATCACAAACAATATTCAGCTTGCTATTTATTTGAGATCATATTATAATATACACATACATATATGTATAAGTGTGTGTTTTCACAATATTATTTTGTTAATCTTGTAATAGCCCTGGATCAAGTAAATCCTTTTGTAAATTGTCAAAATAGCACTATTAAAATTAATTATTTTGAAAATCAAAATTTAGAATGTTAAAACATTTATTTAGCATTTAGACTTTGCCTTAGGATTCAAAGGAAGTTTGGTTACTAAAATTTAGCTGTCTTGGCCATACATGCTGAATTTTTCTTGAAATTGACATTTTAATATTGTTTGTCAGGTTAGGAAAGCAGATTATTGCTTTTAGTCTACTATGAGGTTTTCATTCATATGGTGAGTCACATGCAATGAGGCATGATCCAGCCAGTTCCAGCCTAAAGTGACTTTGGAAAGTGATTTGTATAAAAACAAAACAAAATTACAACAAAATACATATCTCCGCTGAAAAGTGAGGTCTAGTAAGCAGGAGGCTAAGCTTAGTCATAGATCATACAACTATGCCCTGTCAATGGTTCTGTGTATAGTAAATTTCTTTTAAAACTAAAACCCTGTTTCCTTCTGACTTTTGCTGAGAGGACAAATGAGGCTTCATAATGAACTATAAATTTGAACCTACTTATGAGTATTTACTGCTCACTACATGGTTTTATTTTCTAGGTCTTTTATATGTTTCTTGAGATCTTGGCTCCTGCAGGATGTTTAGCATGTTTGACCTTCTGAGGAGGACTGCTTAATCAGTTTTGTATTAACTAGCAAAATGCTTCATTTGTGTGTGTGTGGAAAGCTGCAGCAGGATGGATGGCTAGAAGGCTGAGGATTTCTAATGATATATACTGTTAGTTTAGTCTTTGGAGGAAGATACACATTTTAAATTTCTATTTTTTTAGATTACAAAATTAATGATGAATGCTATACATATTTAACAATAGTAATACCAATAAAAATAGATGCTACAGTATTTCTTTCATGCATTATCACTCTTCCATATGGGAGCTGGAAAATCAGTGTGAATGTGGAGAGGCAGATAACTGTGCTAGTCCTAGGCATCTTCTTGAGATTATTTGTAAAATGCATAGATTTGAATCACTAGATCTAATTGACTTGTAACAGTATGGAGCATCACAATGATTATTTCTCCAGTTATCTATATTAGACTCGTTGCAAAGAAGAGGAAATATTATAGATTGACAATGATGTTTCCACCACTTCAATTGTGGTCCAGTACTTCATTTAAGATCTATCTTTACTATTATAGCCTTATTTGAGTTAGCTCCAGCCCAGAATGGCCACAGTGGGAAAAGGGAAGGAAACTATAAGCAAGGCTCCCCAGCAGGGGAAAGTCCTGCAGGCCCACTGGTGGATGGAAGCCTGCTGAGAAAGGTGTCAGAGAAAGGTCCACTCGGAGGACCAAGGCTGTCACTCAAAGAGCCCCTACTAGGTGGTGGTGCTCAGTGGGAGTGTTCATATGAACAAAATACTCTTATTTTGATTTAGCAGGAAGAAGAGCTTACAATTGTAGTCCTTAAAATTGGAGTCTGTTGCTGTGTTGTGATACAGGATTCAGAATAAAGTATTTAAGGTTTTATTTCCCCTCCTCATACTTCCTTTAATAGTATATAACCTTTAGTTGTCCTCTTAATTGTCACTTCTGTTTAAAATGTCTGCTACTCTTTTCTAACTATATAAGTTAAACTCTGTTCTAAAAAATAAAATGAATACAGTTGATTTATAAATTTTGTCTTATTTGCTATTTATAGTCTTTCATAATATGCTTTCCTCATGTATAAAATATTAATATTTATAATAAAAGCTAGCATTTATACAGTACCTACTACATGTCAGGTACAATATTAATAATTCTGGGAGGTAAATTCTATTATTGTTCTCTTTTTGAAAGCTAGGAAAATTGAGAAAAATGAAGTTAAGTGACTTGCCCAATGTCATATAACTAGTAAATGTCTCAGGCTTTATTTGAACTAAAATCTTCCTAATTCTAGAGCAAATACTCCATCCATTGTAGTGTAGTCTGGTCCAGTCTAGGAATGAGTATAATGACTAGGTTACTTTCAAGAGGATACTAAGATTATTTTTAGATCTGATAATTACCCATTGGTCTTGATTTTGTCTACGCTTTTGGAGATCTTAAAGTTTCAGTAAGTGTACTTGTAATTATATTCGAGCCCTTATAGAGTTGTATGTGTTTCAGTAACATACTTTATCAGAAACTTTAGAACCAAAGGATGAAAGAATATTGGAGGTACAGGAATGCATTTCAGGATAACAGATGTCAGCTGCAGGAATATAGGGTAAGGCTGGAGATTGGACGATGGATAAAAATAAGGAATCTAAATCTTCACTCAAGTACTGTCAAAAGTAATTAAAATATAAAACCACGTAAAATATGTATCAGAGTTTTGAGGCAAGGTGAGTGGGAATGGAAAGATTGGTTTAAAGTAAGAGGAGTGTGTGTGTGTATTTCTGTTCATACACACACATATTTTGTGATTAGGATAGACAAGAATTGAGAAACTTTCTGAAGAGATAGAGGATTGGATGTGTTCTGGGGCAAAGTAGATTTGAAAATCTGGAAGCAGCTATGAATAAAGGTTCTTCTCCAAATGACATACAGTTTCTGGAAACTTTAGAAGCACTAGGGAATAGGTATCCAGGAGGATAGATGTCCAAGAAATAATTTATTTCCCCAAACCTTCAACTTAAAGGACTAATGGAGCTCTGCTCCAATGTGTTGACATAGAGGGAAAGGTGCATTTCCTATTGGGCTGTGGGGGAAAGTGTATTGTATAGTTTAGTTCTTCTCTTGAGAATCAATTTTTGCTTTTCCTGGTCCTCATTGCATGAGGGACCAGACACCACAGGGACATCCCTTCCCTCTTGGAATTCTGTTGCTATGGAGATCCTTTCAACACTGACTCTTCCACAGTCAGTTTCCCCATACAATGCAGATATAACTTCAGCCTTAACTTGTACAATTATACCTTATAAGACTATTTATGCTGCTTTCTTCCCCCCTTTCCAAACTCAAGCAGATGAAAACATTCTGTCCCTGGTGCAAATTTTTGTGATATATCTTGTACTTTCTAAAGAAGAGTCCACTAAAAAATAATAAATACTATTAAGTCAGTCTTTTGTATTTATGGGAGGGAGTTATTCTTTTCCAATGTACAATGTTGTACAATGTTGTACTGATTCTGCTTGTTTTGCTCAGCTATGGTTTGTAAAAATATTCTCAGTTTTTTTAAAATTAAACTATTCATCACTTCTGATACAACAATAATATCCCATTATTTTCACATATCTACTCATTTTCTAATTATTTGCCACCACAAAAAGAGCTGCTCCAAACATTTTTCCATATGTGAGTCCTTTTCCCTCTTTTATGATTTCTTTGGGATACAGACTCAGTAGTGGCACAGCTGGACCAAAAAGTATGCACAGTTTAATACCTCTTTTGACATAGTGCAGATTGCTCTCCAGAATAGATCATTTCACAACTCCACTAACAATGTATTAGTGTCCCAGTTTTCCCATATTCCCTTCAACATTTATCATTATACTTTCCTGGCATGTTAGCCAATCTGAGATACCTGAGGTGATACATCAGAGTTTTAATTTGCATTACTCTAATCAATAGTGATTATGATCATTTTTATATGACTATAAATGGCTTAAATTTGTCTTCTGAAAATTGCCTATTTATATCCTTTGACCATATATCAATTGGGGAATGACTTGTATTTTTATAAATTTGATTCAGTTCCTTATATATTTTTGAAATGAAGTTTTTATCAGAAACACTGGTTATAAATTTTTCCTTAACTTTTTGCTCCCCTCCTAATCTTGATTGTATTTATTTTGTTTTTGTGCAAAACCTTTTTAATTTAATGTGATCAAAGTTGTAAATTTTGCATTTCATAATAATGTCTAGTTCTTTTTTGGCTATAAATTCCTCCCTTCTCCAAAGATTTTATAGGTAAACTATTCCTTACTCTCCTAATTTGCATGTCTAAACCATGTACCCATTTTGACCTTATTTTGGTATGGGATGTGAAATATAGGTCTATGCCAAGTTTCTGAAATATTATTTTCTAGTTCTTCTAGCAATTTTTGTGAAATAGTTCTTATCCCAGAAGCTGGAGTTTGGGGGTTTATCAAATAATAGATTACTAGTCATTGATTATTGTGTCATGTGTATCTATTCCACTTATCCATTACTCTGTTTCTTAGCCAATACCATAGGTTTTTGATGATTGCTGCTTTATAATGGAGTTTTAAGTCAGTTGCTGCTAGACCAATATCCTTTAAATTTTTTTCATTAATTCCCTTAATATTCTTGGCCTTTTGTTCTTCCAGATGAATTTTATTTTTATTTTTTCTAGCTCCATAAAAGAATTTTTTGGCATTTTGATTGGTATGGGAGTGAGGAAATAAAACAATTTAGGTAGAATTATCCTTTTAATTATAGTAGTTCAGTCTACCCATGAACAATTAATATTTTTCCAAATGTTTGGATCTGACTTTATTTGTGTGAGAAGTATTTTGTAATTGTGTTCATATAATTCCTGGTTTGTTTTGGCAGGTAGACATCCAAATATTTTATTTTTTCTCCAATTATTTTAAATAGAATTTCTCTTTCTCTCTTGCTGTTGGACTTCATTAGTAACATATGGAAGTGCTGATAAGATGTGTTGGTTTATTTTATATCCTACAATTTTGCTAAAGCTGTTAATTGTTTCAAGGAAATTTTGGGATGATTCTCTAAGTATACAATCATATCATCTGCAAAGAGATAAAGACAGAGTTTTGTCTCCTCATTGCCCACTCTAATCCCTTTAATGCCTTTTTTCTTTTCTTATTGCTAAAGCCATTTAGAGTACAATATTGAATAACAGTGGTGATAATGGGTATCTTTGCTTCACTCCTTATTGGGAATTTTGGGATTTTATTGAAAATGCATTTAACTTCTCTGCTTACAAATAGTTCTTGCTGATGATTTTAGATAGATGCTGCTTATTATTTTATGGAAAGCTCCCTTTATACCTATGCTCTCTTTAACATATAACCTATGTTAAAAAAAACAGGAATAGGTGGTTGTATTTTATCAAAAGCTTTTTCTGAATTTTTTGAGATTACCATATTATTTCTGTTAATTTTGTTATTGATATGGTCAATTATGCCAATTGTTTTTCTTATTTGGAACCAGTTCTGCATTCCTTGCATAAATTCCACGTGGTCAGAGTGTATTATCCTGCTGGTAAATTGTTATAATCTTTGTTGCTAATATTTTATTTAATATTTTTGCATAAATATTCATTCATTAGGGAGATTGGTCTATAATTTTATTTCTCTATTTTGGCCCTTCCTGGTTTAGGTAACAGCATCATATTAGTGTTAAAACAGGAATTTGTCTGCACTCCTTCTTTGCTTATTTTCCCCAATAGTTTTTTTTTAACATTGTAACAAATTTTGCTTTAAATGTTTAGTAGAATTCACTTGTACATCTATCTGGCCCTAGAGTTTTTTGTTTTGAGCAGTTCATTGATGGCTTGTTCAAATTAGGTTTTTTTTTAATTAAAGCTTTTTATTTGTATAACATATGTATGGGTAGTTCCCCAGCATTGATCTTTACAAAGCTTTCCATTACAAATTTTACCCCCAGTCCCCTCCCCTCCCCTAGATGGCAGGAAGTCCACTACATGTTAATAATGTTGAAATGCTTGACAAGTTATGCAAGAAAAATCCTATCTACAAGAAAAAAAAAGAAAATCAGAGAAAGGCAACACAATGCAAGCAAATGTCAATAGAGATCATGAAAATGTTACGTTGTGGTCCATATTTCATATCCCTCTCTCAGGGTGTATATGGTTTTCTTCAGTGAACAGTTGGAACTGGTTTGAGACAGTTCTTTGTTGCAGAGAGCCATGTCCATCAGAACTGATCATCATGTAATACTGTTGTTGCTGTGTATGATGATCTCCTGGTTCTGCTCGTTTCACTCAGCATCAGTTCATGCAAGTCTCTCCAGGCCTCTCTGAAATCGTCCTGCTCATCGTTTCTTACAGAACAATAATATTCCATAACATTCATGTACCATAATTTATTCAGCCACTCTCCAATTGATGGGCATCCCTTCAGTTTCCAGTTTCTAGCCACTACAAAAAGGACTGCCACAAACATTCTTGCACAGTTGGGTCCCTTTCCCTCCTCTAAGATCTCTTTGGGATATAGGCCTAGTAGAAACACTGCTGGGTCAAAGGGCATGCACAGTTTGACAACTTTTTGAGCATAGCTCCAAATTGCTCTCCAGAATGGTTGGATCCGTTCACAGTTCCACCAACAATGTATTGGTGTCCCAGTTTTCCCACATCCCCTTCAACATTCATCGCTATCTTTTCCTGCCATTTTAGCCAATCTGACAGGTGTGTAGTGGTACCTCAGAGTTGTCTTAATTTGCATTTCTCTGATCAATAGTGATTTGGAACAACTTTTCATATGACTAGAGATGGTTTTAATTTCATCATCTGAAAATTGTCTGTTCATATCTCTTGACCACTTATCTATTGAAGAGTGGCTTGAATTCTTATATATATGAGACAATTCTCTATATATTTTAGAAATGAGGCCTTTATCAGAACCATTAAATATAAAGATGGTATCCCAATTTCATGCTTCCCTCCTAATCTTGTCTGCATTTGTTTTATTTGTACAGAAACTTTTTAACTTAATATAATCAAAATTATCCATTTGGTGTTCAATTAGGAGTTCCAGGTCTTCTTTGGACATGAATTTATTCCATCTCCACAGGTCTGAGAGGTAAACTATATTACGTTCCTCTAACTTGCTTACAAAGTCCCTCTTTATATCTAGATCATGAACCCATTTAGATCTTATCTTGGTATGTGGTGTTAGGTATGGGTCAAACCCCAATTTCTTCCACACTAGTTTTCAATTTTCCCAGCAGTTTTTGCCAAATACAAATTGTTTTATTTAAAATGGAGTTGAGGGGACAGAGCCAAGATGGCAGAGAGCAAACATGACTTTCTGTGACCTCCTGACCTTCTCTCAAAGCAACAGCAGATTAAGCCTCTAAACTGGTTTTGAAGTCACAGAACCCACAAATATCTGGAGTACAACACATTTCTAGAAGAAAATACTCTGGAATAATTTCACTGAGCCAAGACCACAGCACAGGGAGACTGCAGCAGGGAGCTGGGGCGAGGAGTCAGAGCATTGCTGCATTCAAGACCAGGGAAACTTCTGTGATTCTCTTAGGCTACTCTGTCCTGGTTGCAGGGGGTTGCGGCTTATTAGATTGGCTGCAAGACACCCAAAAGCCAAGACAAAAGACAAATTGCAAGCTGCTGAGACCCGGAAGAACTCAACAGGTGGCTGGGATTAACCAGCACAGGAAGTCAGACAGAAACAGCAGCCCCAGGGCAAACTAAAGCAGCTGTCCCTCCTTTGCCTTAAAAGCAGATCTAGCCCTTAAAAATTAAGCAAAAAGAACTCTGACTATAGACAAGTTTTATGGAGAGAGAGAACAGACCTCAAACTCTGAGGTTCCCAAAGGCAAATCAGCTCCAGATAAAGCCCCAAAGGGAGATAAGAGCTGGTCCCCATTTTACCAGGCTTCTGGAAAGATTTCAAAAAGTATCTTAAAAGAGAGAAGAAAAATGGGGAATGGGAATAAGAGCTTTGTAATAGAGTATGGAAAAGGAAAAACAGAAATTATCTGAAGAAAACTTAAAAATAAGTTTGATTAAATTGGAAAAGCATATACCTCCCTACAAAATAGATTTGATGAAATAGGAAAAGCATATAACTCTTTACAAAATAGATATGGAAAAGACAGCAATTTGTTAAAAAACAAGATTTGTGAAATGGAAAAAAATGCAATAAAAAGAAAAAAAAAACAATTCAATTGAGCAAATGCAAAAGGAGGTAAAAAAGATAACTGAAGAAAATAATACACTAAATATTAGAGTTGAACAAGTGGAAGTGAATGACTCAACAAGACTTCAAGAATCAGTCAAAGCCAAACACATGAAAAAATAGAAGAGAATATGAAATACTTCCTAGGAAAAACAACTGACCTGGAAAATAGATCAAGGAGAGACAATCTGACGATTATTGGACTTCCTGAAAGCCATGAGGAAACAAGAGCTTAGACATTATCCTTCAGGAAATCATAAAAGAAAACTGCCCTGATGTCCTAGAATCAGAATGCAAAATAGACATTTAAAGAATTCACTGATCATTTCCTGAAAGAGACCCCCAAATTAAAAGCCCCATGGAATATTGTGGCTAAATTTCAGAACTATCAAAGTAAGGAAAAATTATTGCAATAATCCAAAAAGAAACAATTGAAATGCTGAGGAGCCACAATCAGGATTACCCAGGACCTTGCAGGTTCCACCTTAAACAATTGAAGCACCAGGAATCTGATATTCCAAAGGCAAAGGAACTTGGGTTACAGCCAAGAATAAGCTATCTAGCTAGAATGAACATTATCTTTCAGGGAAAAAGATGAATATTCAATGATATAGGTGAATTTCATTTATTTCTTTTTTTT
>JAJPUD010001192.1:20000-72754 GCA_023553655.1 Myrmecobius fasciatus | reverse complement strand
ATTGTTTTCATAATGTCAGGATCTGGGGACTGTTCTATTTTTTCTCCATAAAAGCTTTCTATGGTGAGAGCTCTCTTCTGCTTCTTGCTCATGATTTAAAGTTGGGATATTGGTCAAAAGCCGAGAAAACTGCAACAATTTATATTTGCCCTGGGGCAGTTTGCCGAGGTGACTTCCGGTCTGAGGCTGGTTGGGCTAGATTCGCACTAGGACCACGTTTTCAGCTGTTCTCAATCCACCCCCTTCCAAAGGCAGATCTGCCAAAGCACCTGCCTGCAAGCAGAGCAAAGTGGCCCAGGCGTCTCCCAGGGGCTTCCTGGGTGCCCAAAATCCGCCCCTCTATCGCAGCCCTGACTTCCGCCCCGGCTGGAGTCTGATAGCGACCAGAGGCCAATTTCCCCTGAGGCTAACCGTCTCCGGAGTTCTTTCAAGGTAGATCTTTGATAGAAGTGCGTTGTAGTCCAAATGCTTGGCGAGGCCCTCACTCAGAAACCAGTTTTAAGGCTTACTTTGTCTGGGTTTGAGGGAATGTCGGAGGGAGTTCACAGAGAAAGCTGTCCGCAGTTCGCCATCTTGGCTCCGCCCCCGAATTTCATTTATTTCTGATAAAAAACTAGAGTTAACCAGAAAATTTGATCTCCAAACACAGAACTCAAGGAAGCATAAAAATATAAAAAAGAAAGAACTATTCAAAACTATATTTCCGTTAGGGGGATACTTAGATAATGTGGGTATAATTTGATTTTATTATGAAAATATGAAAAAAGTAACAAGAAAGGGGATTGTACTGGAAAAAAAGGAAAAGGGAGGTAAAATAAGAAAACATATTTCATGAAGAGGGAAAGAAGATTTATTATAATAGAGGAAAAGAAGGGAGGGAGAATGAGCACTGTGTGAATCTCATTCTCATCAGATTGGGCTCTAAAAGAATATATCAGACACATTTGGTTTCATAGAGAAACTTCTCTTACCTTATAGAATAGTGGGAGAGAAAAGTGGAAAGGAAAGGGAGGCCAATAGAAGGGAAAACAGAAGTAGTAAGGGAAAGATGTAAAAAAGAGTGAAGGGCTCTAAAAGAGGAGGGCTGTGTGAGGGAAGTGGTGATCAGATACAAAAAATGGGGTTGAGTAATTTATTTCCTCTTCTTTTAATCTGGGCAATTTATATTTTTGTAAATATTCATGCATTTCAATTTGATTGTCACATTTGTTAGCACATAGTTGAGTGAAATAGCTCTAAATTATTGCTATAATTTTTTATTCATTGGTCATAAGCTCACCCATTTAATTTTTGATCCTGGTAATTTGATTTTTTTCTTTCCTTTTTCTATTCAAATTAAACATAAGTTTATCTATTTCACTTTATGAGAAAAACAACTCTTGGTTTTATTATTTCATTACTTTTTACTTTCAATTTTATTGGTTCTTTAATTTTCAGAATTTTAAATTTATTTAATTAATTTTTAAAGTTTTTCCTAGCTTTTTTAGTTGCACACTCAATTAATTGATTTCATTTTTCTCCATTTTATTCATGTTACTATTTAGAGATATAATTTTTTTTCCTAAAAACTGCTTTGACTGCTGTATCCCATAGGTTTTTGTATGTTGTCTGTGTTGTCATTGTTTCATGAAATTATTGAGGGTTTCTATGATTTATTGTTTGACCCATTCAATCTTTGGAATTAGATTATTTAATATCTAATTGATTTTTAGTATATCTTTCTCTGGCCCTTTATTGAATGTAATTTTTATTGCATTGTGATCTGAAAAGGAAGCATTTGTTATATTTGCCTTTCTGCTTTGATTATGATATTTTTATGACCCAATAGATAGTTAATTTTTGTGTATCTTCCACATACTCCTGAGAAAAATATATATTCCTTTCTGTCTTTATTCAGTTTTCTCCAGAGGTCTATCATATCTACATTTTCTAAGAATTTATTAACTTCCTTAGTTTCTTTCTTGTTTATTTTATGGTTAGAGTTATCTAATTCTGAGAAAGGAAGGTTCAGGTCCCCTACTTGTATAGTTTTGCTATCTATTTTTTCCTGTAACTTAATTTCTCTAAGAATTTGGATGCTCTATTACTTGGTGCATATACATTTAGTATTGATAACCTTGCATTGTCCATGGTGCCCTTGTATCTTTTAATTAGATATGTTTTTCTTTTGCTTTATCTGAGGTCAGATCGGCTACCCTGGATTCTTCTTCTTCTTCTTTTTTTTGCTTCAGTTGAAGCATAATAAATTCTGCTTTCACCTTTTACCCTTACTTTGTATGTGTCTCTCTGTTTCAATTGTTTCTTATGAACAATATATTATAGGCTTCAGTCATCCACTTCTGTTTTATGGGAGAATTCATCCCATTCACATTCACAGTTATGATTACCAATTCTGTATTCCCCTTTATCCTATTTTCTCCTTTGTATATATACTTTTGTTCTCTCTTTCCACCATGTCCCTCCTTGTAGTGTTTCATTTCTGACCTGCCCCACTGCTTTCAACTGCTGTCCCTTCTATTATCTTTCCTCTCTTATCCCTTTCAATTAGTATTTCTACTCTTTTTTTTGTATCTATCCTCTCCCTTTTCTTTCTCCTTTCTCCTCCTATTTCTTATAAGGTAAGAAAAATTTCTATCCCAAACTGAGTGAATATGTTTTTTCCTCTTTGAGCAAAAATGGGTGTGATTAAGCTTCAGACAATGCTCATTTCCCTCCCTTCTTTCCCTCTATTGTTGTAGTAGGTCTTTTGTGCCTCTTCATGTCATCTAAGTTATTTTATCTCCCCTTTCCTCTTCTTTCAATACAATTCATTTTCCATTTAACATCTTTTTCTTTAATATCATCACATAAGATCAATTTATACCCTCACACTCTATGTATACCCCCTCTAACTGATTTAATAAAACATATAGCTCTCAAGAGTTACAAGTATCATTTTCCCATTTATAGATATAAAAAATTTAACCTTTAAATAATGTTTTTTTCCTTTCCTGTTTACTCTCTATGCTTAAGATCAAATTTTCTATTTCATTTTGGGTTTTCTAAATAGAAATGATTGAAAATCCCTTACTTCATTGACGATCTCCTCCCCTGAAAAATGATAGTCGGGCTGGGTCGTTGATTCTTGGTTGTAACCCCAGGTTCTTTGCCTTCTGGAATATGGTATTCCAAGTGCTCTGTAGAAGCTGCCAGATCCTGGGTAATGCATGCTGACTGTGGCTCCTCAGTACTTTAATTGTTTTTTTCTTCTGATAGCGTGGCTTGCAGTATTTTTTTCTTGAGATTGTAATTCTGCAGTTTTCCAACAGTATTTGTTTTGGGTTTTCTTTGTAGGATCTCTTTCTGGAGGTGACTAGATTCTTTCAATTACTATTTTAACCTCTGGTTCTAATATTTCAGGACAATTTTATTTGATGATCTCTTGAAGTATCCTATCCAGGCTCTTTTTTTTTGGTCATGGCCTTCAGGTAGACCAGTAATTTTAAAAACTGTTTCTCCTGGATCTATTTTCTAGGTTGGCTGTTTTTTCCAATGAGGTATTATTATATATAGCATATTTCTATATTAGTCACAGTTGTCAAAGAAAAATCAAATCAAAAGAAAAAATTGTGAAAAAGAATAAAGAGAAAAAAATGTGCTTTTATCTACATTCAGAGTCAATAAGTTTTAATGCCTGTGGATAGTATTTTGCTTCATGAGTTTTTTGTACCTATCTTGGAACATGGTGTTGCTGAGAAGAGCTGAGTCATTCATGGATGATCATCACACAATGCTGCTGATATTGCGTACATGATTTTCCTGATTCTGCTCACTTCATTTTGCATCATTTTGTACAAGGCTCTCCAAGTTTTTCTGAAATTTTCCTGTTCATCATTTTCCATTGCACAACAGTATTACATTACATCCATACACCATAGCTTGTCAGTCATTCTCCAATTGATGAACATCCTCTCAATATCTAACATTTTGCCAGGCTGAAAAATGCTATTATGAATATTTTTACACATAGATCCTTTCCCCTCTTTTTATGGTCTCTTTAAGATACAGAATGAGTAGTGGTATAGCTGAATTTAAAAAGTTTGTACACTCTGGTTGCCCTTTGAGCATACTTCTAAATTTCATTCCAATTAATTTGGTTGAATTTTCATTTATATTATATTGACTTGGCCTATGTGGGTAGATGAAAAATTTATATTTTCCCAATTGCTTCATTCCAATTAATTAGGTAGAATTGTCATTTATATTATATTGACTTGGCCTATGTTGGTACATGAACAATTTATATTTTCCCAATTGTTTAAATCTAAATTTATTTGAAGCATTTTGTGATTGTATTCATATAGTCCCTGGGTCTGTCTTGTCAGGTAGATTCCCAAATATTTCATACTGTTCACTGTTATTTTAAATAGTTTCTTTATCTCTTGCTGTTAGTCACATAAAGAAATATTGATGATTTATATCTTGCAACTTTGCTAAAATTGTTAATTGTTTCAAGTAGTTTTTTTAGTTGATTCTTTAGGGTTCTTTAAGTATATCATCCTATCATCTCAAGGAATGATAGTTTTGTTTCCCCATTACCTACTCTAATTGCTTCAATTTTATTTTCTTCTCTTATTGCTACATCTAACATTTCTAGTACTGTTGAATAATAATGGTGATAATGGGGCATCCTTGTTTCACCTTTGATCTTATGAGAAAGTCTTCTAACATCTCCATTATTAATGCTTGGTAATGGTTTAACATATTACTTATCATTTTAAGGAATGCTCTATTTATTCCTATGTTCTCTGGTATGTTTTTAATAGGAATGGATACATATGTTTTCAAAAGCTTGTCACCATCTATTGGAATATTCACATGATTTTGGTTGCTTTTATTACTGTGATAGTCAATTATGTTGATAATTTTCCTAACACAGAACCAACTTTTCATTCCTGGTCTAAATCTGACCATAGTATATAATCCTGATCATAGTATGTAATCCTTCTTATATATTGATGCAATCTCCTTGCTAGTATTTTGTTTAAAATTTTGGATCAATGTTCATTAGATAAATTACTCTACTAACTTCTTTCTCTTTTAGCTCTTTCTGGTTGGGATATTAGCACTGTATTTGCATCATAAAAAAGTTTGCCAAAACACTTTTGCTTATTTATCTAAATAATTTATATGGTATTTGTGATAAATTTTCTTTAAATATTTGGTACTTGTACCCATCTGTCCCTGAGAATTTTTTAGGGAGTTCATTAACAGCCTGTTCAATTTACAGGTATTTGGGCTTTCTATTTCTGGATCTCATAATGTACATAATTTAGGGTTTTTTTCCAATATTCATCAATTTTGCTCAGATTGTCTGATTTGTTGACATATTGCAAAATATTTCCTAATGATGGGTTTATTTTTTTCTTTATTAGTTATTTCACTATTCATTTTTGAGACTGGATATTTGACTTTCATCTTTCTTTTTTTTTCTTTAATTAAATTTACCATCTAATTTGTCATTTTTGTGCCCTATTATATTGTCAATTTTTATATAGGTGCTTTGTGCTGCTGAGAAAAATTCCTTTCTGTTCTCATTCAATTTTCTCCAAAGATGTGTTTGTTGTATCTAACTTTTCTCATATTCTATTTCCTTCTTCACTATTTTTCTTCCTATTTTTTCTCTCTCATATTTCACCCTTTCTGTCTACTAGCTTCCCCAGTATTCCCCCTCTTCTGTCTCCTCCACTTAATGTCCTCCCCTTCTATATTCAACATTGTGTATGTAATTCTCTCTCTGAGACAACACTGATAATAATAAAGCCTATCATGTACTCTCTCATCTATCCATCCACTGCAATAGGCTTTTTTGTGCTCCTTCTTGTGAAATAATTTATCCCATTTTGCCACTTCCTTCATTTTACACTGAACATACTGCTTTGTCATTCTTTAATTATTTTTTATATTATTCCTTCAAATTTACCTCATATCTATATTCTCTAAGTAAGTTCTCTTCCTGCTAGATTTACTATAAGTAGTACACTTTTTAAAGAATTACAAATATCACCTTACCATGCAGGGATGTAAAAGTTCAACTCTACAGAATCACTTTTTTTTTTCTTGAATCTTGACATTGAACATCATTTTTTGTTGTTTTTATTCAGTTCTGGACTTCCCATTATGAAAGCTTGAAATTCTTCTATTTCATTGAATGAACATCTCTTCCTCATAGCACATTCCCCTGACCTGGGAATATTGTGTATAATTTCAATGGATAAGTGATTCTTAGTTTTAGTCCTAACCCCTTTGCCTTTTGGGATATCATGTTTCATGACCTCTGATTCTTTAAGTTTGCAACTGCTAAATCCTATGCAATCCTGATTGTTGCTCCCTAATATTTTAATTGTTTCTTTCTGGCCATTTGCAGTATTTTTTCTTTGACCTGATAGTTCCCAAATTTAGCTGTAATATTTCAAGGAGCTTTTATTTTGGGATCTCTTTTCAGGGGTAATTGGTGGGCTTTTTTTCAATGTCCATTTTGTTCTATGGTTCCAAAATATAAAGGTAGTTTTCCTTGATAAGTTTTTGAAGATGTTCTTCTTTTGATTGTGGCTTTCAGGCAGGCAAATAATTCTGACATTGTCACTGCTGATTGATTTTCCAGGTCCATTGTTTTTCCAACAAAACATTTTGCATTATTTTTTATATTTCCTTCTTTTGAGCATGTTTGATTGATTAATCATGTCTCATAGAGTATTACCTTCCATGTGTCCAATTGTAATATTCTCATACCATCCCTCCCTCCTCATTTGGCTGGATAAATTTGATCTTTGCTGCTTATTGCATCAAGACTGGGAGAAGGGTGGGGGAGTGGTGCTTGGTGTCTTTGCCCAAGGAAGGACTAACAAAGCACATGATTTTGGATCAATTTAGCTGCTGTCATAGACTGCATATGAGAGAGAACTAAGTGTGAGGTTTTTAAGAATTAATGTTTTCCACTGTTAACTTAAGGTTATTACAATTTCTCTCATTTGCAACTTTATCTTAATCTCTAGCACAGTGATTCTCTACTTGGGTTTTTGAGATTGAGTTGAAACTTGCAAAAATGATTCATTTCCCATCATTTTGGGATGTCTTAGAAGTCTTGTTTATTCTTATGATGAAGTAAAATTTCATTACATACATGTCTTCAATTCTTTTTTGAATAATATCTTTTTAATTTTCAAAATATATGTAAAGATAGTTTTCAAAATTCACCCTTTCAAAATCTTGCGTTCTAAATTTTTTCTCCCTCTCTTCCCTCCACCCACTCCCCTAGACAGCAACTAATGCAGTATGTGCAATTCTTCTATACATATTTCTACAATTATCATCCTGCACAAGGAAAATGAGATCAAAAAGAAAAAAACAAGCAAACAACAACTAAAAAGGTAAAAATTGTATGTTGTGATTCATATTCCGTCACCACAGTCCTCACTCTGGATGCTGATGCGCTTTCCAAATCACCTCATTATTGAACAGAGCCATGTCCATTAGAATTGATCATCATATAATCTTCTTGTTTTCATGTACAATATTCTTTTCGTTCTACTCAATTCACTTAGTACCCATTCATGTATGTCTCTCTAGGCTTTTCTAAAATCATTTTGCTAATCATTTCTTAAAGAACAATAATATTCCAAGCATTCATACAACATAACTTATTCCATCTTTCCCCAAATGATGTACATTCACTTAGTTTCCAGTTGCTTGCCATTACAAAAAGAGCTGCTGCAAACATTTTTGCACATGTGGATCCTTTACTCTGTTTTATGATCTGTTTTGGATACAGACACTGTAGAGAAACATCTAGATGAAAGGTTATGTACAGTTTGATAGCTCTTTGGCTATGTACTATGTACCAGGAATTGTACTAAGTAGATTTCTATATCTATCTATTTTTATTTTGCATTCTGTCTTCCCCCATTAAGTTCTAATCTCCTTGAGGACAGGGACTGTCATTCTCCCATTTTTGTATCTCCATGGATTCTATAAACAATAAACTATGAAAGTTTTTACTTTTAAGCAATTAAGGAACTAAAATTGAAAGCTTATTTAATCTCAATTAAATGACTTGGTCATCAAATACAGTTGGATGATTTCTTAATTCAACTCCCTTAAGAACCATATTTTTTTCTCTGTTCATTATGGTCCAAAGCGCATTCTCCTTCACAGAGAAGCCAGAAACAAAATAAGATACAACCAGCTGTGCCTTTTTTTGGTTATTGATAATCATTGTCATATCTCTCCATGCATATCAGTCCAAGTTCTGTTTTGTTTATAAATGCTTCTAAAATTATGCCATTTTTCTTCCTTGATCCTTAGTTATATTATTTTCCAGTCTCTTTACATATATCTTTCTATTACTTTTTTAGTGGTCTCCTTTGACTTTTAGTCTTCAGAAACTGTGCTACTTCCCTATATTGAACCTAAACTTTACTCTTAGCAATTTATATCTACTCTTCTTAGTTCTCCTCTTCAGGACCATGAGAAACAAAGCCAATTCTATTTTGATTGCTGGAATATAATTGCTGAGTTTCCCTTAGTTTTCTTTTTCCATACTAAACATTAGGAGTTCCTTTAAGAGGAATTCAAAAGGGAGTAATCCTACATGATCCTGCCTTCCATTTCCCACTTCTTTCCCTGTACCTCTCCCCCTTCTTTGCCTTTTCAGTTTATCACTACCGTTGGTATAAAGTGGTGCCTGAACTACACACTGTAATTTATTTGTTTGTTCTGATCATGGTGGAATATGGAAGGGGAAACATGTATTATCACCTCAAATGGAGCTTTTAATCTAATAAAAAGTTTTGCATCAAAATCTTCAGATGAAATATATGCTCAATCTATTTATCCTTCAACTTTTATTTTTATACATTTTTAGCTGAATGATTGCACTTTCACCCTTTCAAATTTTATCTTATTCCATTTGACCTATTTTAGCCTGCCAAGATCTTTTTGAATACTGATTTTTTTTTAGCTTTATGTCCTCTGCAAATCTGATAAACATGCAATCTTTACTTTATCCCAGTCATTGATGAAAATGCTAAATAATACAAATGAAGCAGAGATACCTACCTGTGGGACTAGCCATTCAACCAGGTTTAGATCTCTTAAGAATCATATTATCTAACCCACATCACTTCATCTTTTTCTAAAAGAACATTATGAAAGATTTTATGAAATTCTTTGCTAAGCTCTAGGTAAAGTATATCTATAGCATTTTTTCAGAACTATCAGGCTAATAACCCAATCAAGAAGAGAAGTATTGGTCTTCTCTTTCCTGTATGAAATTGTCTCTTCTGAATTTTGTCTCCTATGAAACTCTATGTGTATATAATGTGAATATGGAAAGAAGAATATCATTTAAGATATCTACATATACATGGATACATATATAATATACATTCTTACATAAACATATATTTTATATAGCTTATATTCTTATATGTCTTTTTTGTTAGATTTACAAGAGTAGGTAAATACTTTTTTAAACTAATCTTTACTAGATATACTCCATCCTTGGCCAGGTGGTTGTCATTCCTATCTTTTAAACCATGGTCCATAAATGCTAATCTTATTCTTATCTGTCATCTTATTAAATGCTAGCTATTAACTTCCAAAATATGTTTTCTTTAACCTTTATCCATTGTTTTCAAAGGAAAACAATGCTGAAAACAAAACTCTTATTTTAAAGGTCTTTAGTGTCTTTGTGGAAGACTTCACAATCGTTAACAATGCCTTTTCTATTCCTCCTAGAAATATTATTTTTGTCCTCTTTGAATAACATATATGTCAAAAAGTCATCCATTTTTGGTAGTATTTCATATCAGCTAGCTATTTCAATTTCAAGTTTTAGTTCATTTATCTATGGATTAAATTTAAACATTTCAAGTCTTTTGCACAGATATTTTTCATCTCATTGAAAGTTTTGCTCATTTCATTTGTTTATCTTATTTGGCGTTAGTTTTTTGTTCTTTTCCATAGCAATTATATTGAGAGATCCTATTGCTAATGGGAAAAATCTTCATTGCTCCTAAAGTGCTTTGTAGAATACAGTGAAATCTGCATTTTTGATTAACTATTTGTTCCTTTTTATTTCTTAGGTTTGTCATGAAATTACAATAATAGCAATAACAATAATAATACATTGTATATAATTAACATTTCTACTGAAGCATGAAGGAGTTTTAACATTTACTTTCCTGATAGTTGATTTCCATAGAATTGAAAAAAAAATTAAGAAAATGGAACCTTGGAATAGTGGCAAAAACCAGTTAAAGAATTGTGGAGAAAGGATATAACAGTGGACATTTCAGAACAAATACTCTACAATTTTTCTTGGGTCAATCTCATCCTAAAGTATATTTCTAAACCCATGAAAAAACTCTTCCTCAAACTCCTTTTACGCTTTCCTTTCACAAACTACTCTTTTTCTGTAATTACAGATAGGCTCATATATGTACAAAGAATTATGCATCTGAGTAGGGACATAAGATTATTTTTGGCTATTTGTGTAGTTTTCTTTTTACTAAGTTTCTAAAAGGTTATATGTTATAGTTTAAAATGTAAATTCTGACAAAAGGCAATGGGGCACAATGGAAAGCACATTTTAGATCCTGACTAATATTTAACATTTATGTCACAATAGAGAAGTTACTTAATTCTCTGGGCCCCAGTTTTTTGATTTAGAATAGGAGGGGTTTGCTCCAGATTATTGCTATCGACTCTTGTAGTTCTAAATATGTGATCCTGTGACTTCTTGGGATTGGTGAAGCAGGAAGAGGAGGTAGATATTTACTAATTGGGTACTAACAGTGTACTAACTGGAGCTTCATTTGAAATTATTGAGGGTTGGCTTTTTTTTTTACAGAATTTTACACACAATTTTTTGAACAATTCCTAGAAATGAATGCTATTATATCACGGTGAATTTTATATATAAATCTCTTTTAGATAAGTGATAAGCTTTACTGCTACATTTTTTAAAAAGTAAAATTCCAAGTATATTGTATTCTTAAATCTCAAAATTATGGTTCTGAAAATTGAATTTCAATGTTTTTATGTGCTCTTCTTATTATTTTTGTAACCCTTATATAAATATAAATTTAGAATTTCATGATTAGAATTCCTAGAGGGGATTTTTGTGAAACTCTACAGCAAAATGTGGTTGACACTTGCCCCGTGTTACCCTTGGGCTACAGTTTTGATCACAGTCTGAGTGGATTTATTCCTGTCAGCACAATGAATTTTATACTCGTGTCATAGGTAAATTTTACAATCCGTTTGCCTCTTTCATGTACAAATGAAGGAAAAATGAATTCACTTATGTTATAATATTTCAGACAAGAACTTAAAAAGAAAGAAAGAAATGAGCAGATATAAAATACAGACATGGGATCAATGTCTCCTTTGGTTCTGGTTAGTTGAGTAAATTTATTACAATGCCAAAAGGAGAACCTACTTTAAAGAAAATAGAGTAGTTGTAAAAACAGTCAAAATGACTAAGAACCAGGTGAAGAAAAAATGATGGTCCTTTACATGCTAAGAGCTTAGGATTGAGATAGAAATAATCATTTTCTTGTCTCGTTTATTAGCTCTTACAAATACTGAAGAATATTACATTTCATCTTTCAATTTTAAAACAGTTTTAAAACAACTATGCCCCTTTGCCCTGATATTGGACAGCAGTGACAGTTGCTTTGAATTTTTTTTTAAAAAGTGTATTCCTGATCATAGATTTCCAAGAAGGTTAAACATAAATTAGTCATAAAGCCAATGAAACAGAGAGGAAACGATTAGGCTGTATGATTATCTCTCATTTTAGAGTATTTTAATCTGACTAGTGTTTAATTAAGAAGAAAAAAAGAAGCTAATTTTATTTTATTATTTTAAAAGCAATTTAAAACCTCTAACATTAATGTGCAACTTGCTATGTAATGTGGTAGATCTAAGCCATGTTTAAGACAACAAAGTGCTATTTGATAACCTAGCCTTTCACTGAACAGCTCTTCTTCCTGCCTTTGATGTGGCACTGGTTTATTTAATCAATTATTAATCAAAGTTATGGCATTCTCCTTATATATTTAGGTAAAACTAAAAGATGTCTTTTTTAAGCCTTATTGCTTAAATAAAAGTTTAAACAGATTGTGAAAATACTTGACTTGACTCTGGGACTAGTGAAGGGATTGAAGTTCAAGAGAACCCCTAACAACAGTGTTTAAATGCAAAAGCAGTTACAAAAATTTTTAAAGATTAAAAAAAAAAAGCCATTTCCTAGTGCCAGATGATGAGCACAGGCCAAAGTATCCGGAACACTTTTGATAACCTTCCCTCTGATAACAAAAGGCAGTACAGATAATTTGATTAGTGTTTTCTTTGCACAGGTGTTAAAGTTGACAGGAAACAGCTGAAAGACACAGCGTTCTGGTGCAGGCTGGGCAGCTGGACACTTTGTGCATGGAGGAGCTTGAGCAGTTGGTAACATTTGGCAGCTTAACACAGAAAAAAATGACTGCTAGGAAAATCTCAACTGCTGCTAATTAGCAGCAATGAACTGTGGGTAGGACAGTGCGTTTTAATGTGAGAAGATTTTTACAGTAACCACCACACTAAGGGGTGAAAAATAGAAAGAAATGCTCCCTAGCTGACCCTCCATGGCAGTCTAAGCTGCATATTGCAATAATCCTGTAAATTACTATGCTTTCTTATACAGTAACTTGGAGTTAATTAGTAATTTAACATTCCTCTACACTATTAAATGTCTTTCTTGCATTATATTATGTTGTTTCATGGGCTTACCTTAACACTAATGGGGTTTTGTTATATTTTCTCAAAACAGTAACAGTAAAATAAAACTGAGCTGGAAAATTAATTAGTTATCTTTTACCTTTGATTTACCTGTTATTAACAATTAAGTGGTAGTACACAATTTCAAAGTGGTTTTGGAGGTTATGGGGAGATGAATAGACTTCCAGAATGTATTGCTGGAGGAAAGTGAATAAAAATGAGTAGTGACTAGTGTGTCACTTTTGGAAATCCTGCCATAGGTTCAGAATGCAATGCAAACACTTTCTGAACTAATACTCCGGTGAGCAGGAATGGAGAAAAGGAAGAAAGAAAGAAGATGGGAGGAGGGAAGGAGCAGGAGTGGGGAGGGGGAAGAGATAGAGAGTGACAGGTAGAGACAGAGATAAACAGAGGCAGAGGGAGAAACACGCCCAGACAGAGAGACCCAAAGACTGAGAGATAGAGACAGAGTGATACACAGAAATAGACACACCGAGAGAGAAGAAACCATTAGGTTATACAAATACCAAAAGACTTAAAAAATGTCTATGCAATGAAGGGGGAAACATTCAATAATCTAATATTACTCATCATGATTTTTTTTCACATTAAACATGAAGACAGGTGCAAGAGAATGGATCACTCTGCAGAGAATAAATATGAACTTCACAGTTGTTGGTCATGCTAGGAGTGAAGCTAGCTAATTAGAATAAGCTAGGACATCACAAATAGAGATATCTTCCAAATAGGAACTGCAATATGTGGGCATCTCTTAAAAGTAACATTTGAATGGATTAATCAAATAGAAAGAAAAACTAATTTTTTTAAAAAAATTGACAAATAATATTTAAAACAGATGGCTCACTTTCTTCTCAGAATCTTTATTTTCATTTTGAATGAGATATGCCTGAAGCAGGATTTTAATTGGATGCTTTCAACACTCTTCTTAAATACATTACAGTAAAGAAACTACTACATTCTGTATATTGAAAATAAAAGCAATGTTTTCATGCAGCCTCTTAAAGATCAATGAGAACCCTTCGGTGGAACAATTTGGTAAAAGCAGGGCTTCAGAAAAAGAAAAGCTTAAGAATGTGGACACGGAAAGGGCTGAATTCAACACAAAACATTTCCAAAAGATTTTGTCTCTTGGGGCTCCCTCTAAAAGAAGTGTCTGCTACCATTTAAAACCCCATCCTTTGCAGCTGGATTTGAGCATTCCATAAAAAATTCATCCGTGCTTTAAGAGATTTCTGCTTTTCTGTCCTCTCTATTGTTAGACAAATTGAAGTGTGCACTCTGAAGGAGTGTGGCAGTGAACTGAGAATTTATTTACTCATTCGATTCTAATATTGAGAGAATCTACTCGCTCCGTTCAAAGGGTAGAGCAACAATGCAAGTGACATCAGGTCACCCGGCACTTCATAGCTACCTGTGAGATAGAATTGTTCTCCTTGCAGATAGGAAGTGACTGAAACCTCTTTTTCTCATCAATGTCTATTATGATTGATGGCTCTATGGTCACATTGAATATGCCCTTTTTAAATAATTCACAATGTCATCACCATAGTACTAGTTTATAACTAGCCTGTTATTTTTACCTTTGTTCATTCACTATCAGAAGGTTAGATAAATTAAGTACTGTGGATTTGGGTAGAATTATAACCAACCAAAGTATACTGTTTGTAATCCAAGGACAACAAAGTAGTCATTAAAAAAAAGTCCCTGAATGTTTCCTTTACAATAATTCCTGAAAGAAAATTCCAACAAAGCAGGAGCACTTGTAGCATTCTCTCTACTGAAATCCAGATTTGGTGGTAAGTCATCAATAAGCATCCTAATGTAAAAGTCAGACATATTAAGCTGAAGCAGGTGGATTTTTCACTTGGAATCTATTCCTATTTTATTATGAAGTGCTATAAGCATTTATTTAAAGTGTGATATTAAAATTTTCAATTTACTTTCAAATGGATAATGCATTAGTAGTTAAAAAACAACATCTTTTCTTCTTACAAGTGCAATGAAAACTGGTAAGGGAGTATAGGGGGAGGAGAAAACTGGCAGCATGGTATATAATAACTAACATAATATTCCAAACATATCTCTTAGATTTATTCCTATATACTTATTTAAGTTTGGAATTCTAAAATCTGAGTTTTTTATTTGTTTAAATTTTGATGCTAAACCCTGAAAATAATTATTTAATCTTAATAGAACTGATTTAAATGTTCATTTGTCATTTTTCCATGAATGGACTCTTATTAATTATTCACAAAAATTAATTATTGTGTCTTTTTCCTTTGTGATCATTTCAAATTGGATATGATAATTGAAAGCTGCTAAACTATTAATTAAAATATTAATTTAAATGTATACGTACCATTTTGAAAAATCAAGATGTCTTAGAATTCTTTTTTCTACCATACATTTCAGCAGTAACTTTAAGAGGATTTTTGTATATTTTGTCAATCAAGAATATGCATTTAATTTTATTTCTGTTTTTAAATTCCCTTAAAAGATATGAGTCACTTATTACAAAGCAATTTGGTATGATTTGTTGAAAATGAAATTAAGGACAAATCAACTGAAAAAGCACCAATACAACATAAAAACATATAAATGTATGTATATATGTGTGTACATATGCATATATATATATGCATATGTGTATATAAGTACATAGTTTACCTTTCTGTTGCCATAGTGCTCAATTTGAATTCCTAAACATATGCTGAACACCCTTTTACTTTTAATTGTGTGGTATTTCTCATTGTAGCCTGATGGTATTTAGCGAAAGAACATTGACATATGGATGATTAAGTCTGCACCTCCCTCTGACAGAGCCAAGGGGAAAGCCTTAATGCTAGATATGTAGTGCCACATAACCGTGAATACCCTGGTGAAAGGTACAGTATGGATTACATTTGTGTTTCCTGTTCACCTTTTCCTGATTGTGAGTGGATGGGATTTAGGTGATTTTTCTTCACTTTTCTTAGCAAGAGTGCTAATTCTATAGTATATCATACACTTCTTCCACTATGCCATGAAATGGCCACCAATCTTTCTTCTATTTGCCTGGGATTTTACATTTACACTTGACAACATATAGAGAAGTAGACAAGCATCCTTATACCCCAAAAAAGTATTTTAAAGAAATATTATGTTTATAATCCAAGCAAAATAGAATATGGCATAGAGTTCTGGCCTTTAAGTTAGGAAGATATGATCAAGTCTAGCTTTAGAAACATAACTAATTTCATAGGTATAATTGAGAAGCTATGTGATATAATGAATAGACCACTAGGCCTACAGTTAGGAAAACTTAGTTAATTTCAAATTTGATTCCAGACACTAGCTGTGTGACCTTGGAAAATTATTTAAATCTGTTTACCTCAGTTTCTTCATATGCAAAATGAATGGGAAAAGTAAATGGATAACCATTTCAGTATTTTTGCCAAGACAAACTCCAGTGGAGTCACAAAGAGTTGGACATGACTGAAAGAACTTAACAATTATGTGGTAGACTTATCTTTTAACTTATCTGTGCCTCTAGACAACTGTCTAAGGCAATAGGGTTTAGATTAGTGACTAATACACATTTGGTGAGGAAAATATCATAGGTCAAGGCTGATTAAGAAACAATTGAATAATAAAATCAGGGCAGAGAAATTATTTTTGGTTTTGTTATATTACCTTGAGTTTCCATTTTTTCATAAGTATGTAGGACTTGTCTCAAATGGGCTGTTTCCATTTATTTTAGCAAATAGACTTTCATTAATATACATTGATGTCCCACTGCCAATATGAGGGAAGTTGCTGTTGTGTGTTTGTATGCTTTGTTTAATAGTAGAGTATTTTACATAGTCTCACTTGTTAGATAAGAGGATAAACAAAATTATTTTTCCTTTTTTTATTTTTATTCTGTCACGGGTAATTGGCATTTTGAGAAATTATCCCTATGATTTGAAGTTCTGCAGCTAAAGTAAATGAATCTGGTGCTTTTAAGAATAGATAAAGTAAAACTTGTAAGACTGAAGGAATTAGAGGGCCAAAAAGCATACTCAGCCCACTTCTGACTCAACTTCATATTAAAAATAGAAGTATTTTTGTTTAGCTTTTATAAAGGTTCATTTTTGAAGTGCTTTAAAAGTAGCACAAAGGTTTGTCCCCTATCATATCAGTACTTCCTCTCAACTAGAGTGTATAAATAAAACACAAAAGAACACATGTAAAACTATGTAGATGAATTTAAAATATATTTAAAACTTTTTCTTGTCAAGAGAGGTGCTATTTTTAAACATAATATGAATTCAATTTTGAATTAATAAAATGGAATTAAAGCAACAAAACAGTTTTATAAATATTTGAGAATAAAGGGTATGTGCTGACTCATAGTTTTAAGGTCTAGGGATACAAATTGGAGAGAAATCTGAAGTGTTCAAAATTAATGTTCATCTCAGTGTATTTATTTGTTGATATGTCTTGAGAAAATTTGGTCTCTGAATGGGAAAATCATTTCCAATGTGAGCAAGGAAGTGTGTGTGGAAAAATTAACATAAAGAAACAGCATTGAGGGAGAAAAGCTGAGTGAAGAGTTCTTGTAGGGCAAGGCAGATAGAGCAAAAAAAAAAGTAAGGGAAACTTGGAATGACTACCCTCATATTGACAGAAGTTTGGTTTTAGATAAAAAAATAGAAATGATTGAAATATATAAGGAATTAGGAAAGTACGTTTGTTATACTTCATAGATTTTTTTTTTCTGAATGGAGCTCTTTAAATTTGACTCAGTTTGTCTTTCCTATTCTTTTTAAGCTCTAGGCAATCTTAGAAGAGAAAATTGTTTTGATATGTAATTTTTTGGATAGTATCTGAAGATATGATTTAAAGTCCATTACTTTGATTCTCTTCTCTTGACAGAAGCCAATTTAACAATCTTAGTTAATAAGAATTTATTAAGTGCTTAATATGTACTAGTCACTGTTGGGGCACTAAGCATAAACAGACAATAACAACAACAACAAAAAGAAATGGTTTCTGCCTTGAAGGAACTCATATTCTAATAAGGAAGACATATACCTATGTACATATACCTCAAATACATATCATTAGAGATTAGGGTTCATGGATTTTTCATAGTTTATAGCCAGCAGGATTAAAAATTATCTCAGACTAGTTTTACTTTAGTCTGGAAGACACATTTAACTAATACCAATTTTTAAAATGTTATGTTTAACATTCACTTAAAAAGTAATAAAAGTAATCTTGTCACATGTGAAATAAATATCTGAATGAAACCACAAAATTGGATTTCTTTATACTCTGAATAAAAGAGTAAAAAGTAAAATTTATAGGCTTTTTAAAATATTTTGAACAGTTGTCTTAGGTTTATAGAAAACTTTAATTTTTAAGATGATGTGGTTCAAAATAGTTTACTATAAAATATTAGGGAACTCCAGTATACTCTTTGGCTTCATTTTCTTCATTTCCAAATCTGAGGGTAGAATTAGATGATTTCTAAGGAACTCACTCTCCCCAAAGTTTAATTTTATGGCTGGATCTGCCTTAGAAGAATTATTGATGAAGAAATATTAATGAGGGAGACCTGATTCCTATTGGAAAAGATATGCTAATAGATATTAGTGGGAGATTAAGGTTTCTAGCCAAAGTAGAAATGATTGACTCAAACTCTGGGGGTCCTCCTCTCCCAGATTTATTTATTTATAGATTTTTTCTTGGAGTAGATAAAAGAGGAGGTTTTTTTTTGCCTCAATTATTACCTAGCCTTAATCACTGCATGGATACAGCCTCAATTAAACTGAAACCTTAACATAAAGAAGCCAAGGTCTTCCATTACATCCAACACTATTTCCAGTCATCTTGATCTATATATTGCTACTGGACCCAGATGATTCTGGAGAGGAAAGTGAGGCAGGTGACCTTGCACAGCCCTCCTTCACCTAAATCTAATTCAGTTGCATGCCATGGCATCTCCTCCATGAATCATGGTCCTCTTGGACTAGGCAGGACAAACAGCAACCATAATGCATATAATCAAAGTGAAGATAATGAAGGTAAAGTACTTCACAAACTTTAAAATGTCATATATTTGTCAACTAATATTAAATAATTTATTACTAACATAATATGGCACAAACTGAGAAAAGTTAAAAGTGATTTACTCAGGATCATGCAGCAAATAAGTTTCTGAAGTTGGATTTGAACTCAAGTCTTCCTGATTGCAAATCCAGTACTTTATACATGGTACTACTTATAAGTAAAATAGATATCTTTTTGAGATGATTTGCTTTCTATAAATCTTACAGTAAATCTAACTTTTGGTGAATATAGATTTCATACTTCATGTGAGGCACCATTAAAAAGAATCATATATCATAGTTTTTGGTCTTAAAAAGCTTGGGAAATAAAATACAAACATTGCAAGAAGTAAACAATAAGAATAGGAACCAAATCTATCATTTCACTAATATATCAAATTCCATAGTGAGGATTTTCCTTCTATCAATCCAAATTAGCACCTCCTTTGGAATTTAAAGTCTTTAGAAATTGCTTATAACATTCAGAGGGTGAGATACCCAGACACTTCTGTTTCTGAAGCTGACACCCATCCATAGTGATGTCTTTCAAAACAATGCATGATTTAAGTAACATTTCCAAGCACAGTAGTGCTCATATTGATAATTTTGATTAATGATCAAATAAACGTATAGAAAGTAAGTATCAAAGGATTCAGTGAATTACTTTGAGCTGAGATAATTAGAAAGACTTCATAGAAGAAAAGTTATCTGAGTTGGCCTTTCAATAATTGGGAGTTTGGGAAAAGGTTTGGGAAGTCAGAGAAGGAAGAAATGCAAAGGGAATAAAGAAAAAAGTGTCAGTAAAATGCAGCAGGACAACAATTCAAGATGTTCTCCAAGAACACTAAGGAGTCCATTCTGAATGTAATGTAGATATAATATAGTCCCCCAAGCAGGGGACATTGGAAAAGTACATTCAGTCCTTCATATCTTGCTTCCAAATCATGCTATAAATTCTTGTCCCATAGATTATCATCTCTTGTTAATAAAAAATACATACCATCCTCTATGGAATGAAAATTGATGGGGGTGATTGTGCTAAAAAGTCATCCAGATCTTGGGTAGGAAACCTATGCCAAAAGATACTAGTTGTTTTCAGTTAATCTACCCTCCTCCTCCTCCAGTTCATTTATTCATTCATCAACTAAGTAATTACTAAGCATTTACTATTTTAAGGGATGAAAACTCAAATATGTATAGCTATACTATACAAAATTAAACATATCATCTCATGCAGACTTTTTTCTGATTCAGAAGAATATGAAGATGGATTAGCAAATATTTTGAAGGGAGACAAAGATTGACAGATTAATCATGTACACAACATATATAATATACACACATACATACATATATATACCCACACAAATATATATATATATATATGCATATATATACATAGCATATGCATGCACAAGTACATGAATATGTATGTATATTTGCATATTCACTGTGCATATATGCTACAATTCAATAAACATTTATTAAGAACTAGACATCCAAATAAGTAAAAGATAGTCCCTCCCCTCAAGGAACTTAAAATCTAATAATGAAAGAAGATAATTCACAAAAGGAAGCTGGAAAACAGGGGACAGGAGATGGCACCCAGAGACAAGCTGAGACAGCAGTGTCATTTTGTTCTGTGAAGTTGAAACCAAGCACAGTTGCAGATGGGAAGGTGAAATAAACTGTAAAATCAAGGTCAACCCTTTACAAACGTAAACTCTGGGTAGAATTTGGTATTGCACTATCTAGTCCTTCAGTAAGAGGGGAAGGGAAGTTGATGGAGGTGGGAAGGTTTTGAGTATTCAAGCAAGTAGCTTGTTGATGAGATCTGAAGTGAGAAGGGTGAGAATCTTTTTCTTTGAGTGACATGTACATATAAATATGCTCATAACTAAATACACATATGTGCACATATGTGGTTTATTAGCTCTAGAGCTAGCCTTAAAGCCAGGAAGACTTGAATTCTAGTTTTGTATTTGTCACACTCTGGCTGTGACCTTGGTCAAATCATTTAAACGCTTTGTACTATGGGAAACTCTGAGACTACAGGTTGCAGTGAAGATTCTGCATTAGGAGCAGGATTCTCTTCACCTGGCAGTTCCCCATGCCAGTGAAACCATAGTTCTAGTACTTATTCCCATTGCTATGTACAGTTTCAATTTGAAGCTTATGATTTAACCAAAGTGTGCTGACAAATGTTTACTAACTGACTCCTTGGGAAAAAAATTAATGTACATGCAATATATTTTTAAGTTTAATCTACATTATTAACATTTTATGCATCACTTTATCAGCAAAACAGCAAATTAATTCCTGACTTGTAAAATCTGCTAATTTCCAAGGTGAGATGTTTACAATAAAAATTGAACAATCAACACTTGTAAGCCAGATATAAGTGACCTAGCATCTACCTGAATAAAACTCATCTCCCTCATGCTGAATGAAATTCAAATCATTCCAGAGATTTCCTATATTGAAATATTTATAGTAGGACCTACTACTCTGTGTGTGTGAGAGGGTGTAGGGAGAAGGGGAAAGGTTGCAATCCAAGGAGAAGGATGATAGGTTCTGGCAAAATGCCATGACTCTGGGAGGTTATGGGAGGTAAGTGTTCCCTACTTACATAGGTTTTAAGAGGGGAGTCCCTACAGTGATCTGAATTTAGTTTTTTTAGAGCTATAAGATAAACTACATGACCATAGCTTCAAACTTAAATCCTATATTTTCCTTGAGTTCATGCACACATACAAATAAAATTTTGGGATTCAAGAGTCAATATGGTAATACTGTAATATGGAAATTGGAAGAAAAACTGAATGTATGTACATGTCTGTATGTTACATATAATACATATATGTAATTAGTCACGAGCCTGTTATCTCATTTTTAAAAAAATGTGTCTTCAATTTAAAGTTGTGCATTTTAATACAAGTATAACCCAAGTTCCCCAAAACTCATTGGTGTAAAACTTTCTCTTCATTGGTGCAGATCAGTGCCCTGTGTCTGCATGAGATTGTGAGTGGAGGCAAAGTTGGAAAGAGCTGGGGAAGGGAGAATTCTTCAATTTTTTTTGAGCTCAAGAGCTGCATTAACCCCTTTGGGTTTATGGCACTTCTGGCTTTCAGAAAATGGAAGATGACAACTTTACTTTAGGTTGTTGAAAGAAAAAACCCTGAGAAGAAGCTGATATAAGAGTTGCTGTCAGTCTATATCATGTGTCTATATTCCCAACTTCCTCCAATAGAGATTTTGAGATCTAGATCTCTCTCTCTTGTTTGAATTGAGATATCTTACTCTTAATAGGAGAGACTGTGTGTGTGTGTGTGTGTGTGTATATGTTCACCTATACATGCTTTTTCTGACTTCCATTTTTGTTTTGTTTTGGTAATTGCCACTTTATTATTTTATTGTTTTATTTTTTTCTTGTTATACATCCACATCCCCTCCAACATATATCATTATCTTTTCCTGTTATCTTGGCCAATCTGAGAAGTGTGAAGTGGTACTTTAGAGCTGTTTTAAAATTGCATTTCTTTAATCAATAGTGATTTAGAGCATTTTTTCATATGACTATAGATAGCTTTAATTTCATCATCTGACTCTGATTTCTGTTTTGCTATAGAATTGTATAAATGATTTTTTTTCCTTTTCCCTTTTTTTTTTAAATTTTATTTTATTTGCATAACATATGTGTGGGTAATTCTTCAACAATAACCCTTACATAGCTTTCCGTTACAAATTTTTCCCCCCAACTTCCCCACCCCTTCCCTAGATGGCAGGATATCCACTACATGTTAATTATGTTAAAATATTGGCAAATCGAATATATGTATACATATTTCCAAACTTATCAGTGTTATGCAAGAAAAATCTTATCTACAAAAACGATATATCAGATAAAGGAAACACAATGTAAGCAAACATCAATCAAGGAGTATGAGAATGTTATGTTTTGGTCCACATTTCGCATCCCTCTCTCTGGGTGTATATGGCTTTCTTCAGTGAACAATTGGAGGTGGTTTGAAACATATCATTGTTGAAGAGAGCCATGTCCATCAGAATTAATTGTCATATAGTACTGTTGTTGCCGTGTATAATGATCTCCTGGTTCTGCTCATTTCACTCAGCATGTAAGTCTCTCCAGGCCTCTCTGAAATCATCTTGCTGGTCATTTCTTACAGAACAATAATATTCCATAATGTTCATATACCATAATTTATTCAGCCATTCTCCAATTGAAGGGCATCTATTCAATTTCCAGTTTCTAGCCACTACAAAAAGGGCTGCCACAAACATTCTTGCACATGTGGGGCCTTTTCCTTCCTTTATGATTTCTTTGGGATATAAGCCCAATAGAAATGCTGCTGGGTCAAAGGGTATGCACAGTTTGATAACTTTTTGAGCATAGCTCCAAATTGTTCTCCAGAATGGCTGTATCCGTTCACAGCTCCACCAACAATGCATCAGTGTCCCAGCCCTCCCACAACCCCTCCAACATTCATCATTAACTTTTCCTGTCATTTTAGCCAATCTGACAGGTGTGAAGTGGTACCTCAGGGTTGTCTTGATTTGCATTTCTCTGATCAACAGTGATTTGGAGCACCTTTTCATATGACTATAAATAGTTTTAATTTCATCCTCTGAAAATTGTCTGTTCATATCCTTTGACCATTTATTGATTGGAGAATGGCTTGAATTTTTATAAATATGAGACAGTTCTCTATATATGTTTGAGATGAGACCTTTATCAGAACCCTTGAATGTAAAGATGATTTCCCAATTTATTACTTCCCTCCTAATCTTGTCTGCATTGATTTTGTTTGTACAAAAACTTTTTAACTTAATATAGTCGAAGTTATCTATCTGGTTTTCAATTAAGAGTTCCAGTTCTTCTTTGGACATAAATTTATTCCATCTCCAAAGGTCTGAGAGGTGAACTATATTACATTCCTTTAATTTACTTATAGTATCACTCTTTATATCCAGATCATGAACCCATTTAGATCTTATCTTGGTATGTGGTGTTAGATGTGGGTCAAGCCCTAATTTCTTCCACACTAGTTTCCATTTTTCCCAGCAGTTTTTGTCAAATAGTGAATACTTATCCCAAAAGCTGGGGTCTTTGGGTTTATCAAAAACCAAATTGCTATAGTTATTGCCTAGTTTGTCTTGTGATTCTATCCTATTCCACTGATCGACTACTCTATTTCTTAGCCAGTACCAAATGGTTTTGATGACCGCTGCTTTATAATATAGTTTTAGATCTGGTACAGCAAGTCCACCATCGTCAGCCTTTTTTTTCATTAATCCCCTTGAAATTCTTGACCTTTTGTTTTTCCAAATGAACTTTGCTACTATTTTTTCTAGATCTGTAAGATAATTTCTTGGGAGTTTGATTGGTATGGCACTAAATAAGTAAATTAGTTTGGGTAGTATTGTCATTTTTATTATATTCGCTCGTCCTACCCATGAGCATTTTAAGTTTTTCCAATTGACTAGGTCTGATTTGATTTGTGTGGAAAGTGTTTTGTAATTTAGTTCATATAGTTCCTGACTATCCCTTGGCAGATAAATTCCCAAATATTTTATACTATCAACAGTTATTTTGAATGGAATTTCTTTTTGTATCTCTTGCTGCTGAACTTTATTGGTAATATATAAAAATGCTGATGATTTATGTGGATTTATTTTGTATCCTGCCACTTTGCTAAAGTTGTGAATTGTTTCTAGTAGTTTTTTAGTTGAGTCTCTAGGGTTCTCTAAGTATACCATCATGTCATCTGCAAAGAGTGATAATTTGGTTTCTTCACTACCTACTCTGATTCCTTTTATCTCTTTTTCTTCTCTTATTGCTGAAGCTAACATTTCTAATACAATATTAAATAGTAATGGTGACAGTGGGCAGCCTTGTTTCACTCCTGATCTTATTGGGAATGGTTCTAGTTTGACTCCATTACATATGATGCTTGCTGAAGGTTTTAAGTAGATACTACTAATCATTTTAAGGAAAAGCCCATTTATTCCTATACTCTCCAGTGTTTTTAATAGGAATGGGTGTTGGATTTTATCAAAGGCTTTTTCTGCATCTATGGAGATAATCATATGGTTTTTATTAATTTGGTTATTAATATAATTGATTATGCTAATAGTTTTCCTAATATTGAACCAGCCCTGCATTCCTGGTATAAATCCTACTTGGTCATGATGTATTATCCTGGGGATGACTTTCTGTAATCTTGTTGCTAAAATCTTATTTAAAATTTTTGCATCAATATTCATTAGGGAAATGGGTCTATAGTTTTCTTTCTCAGTTTTCTCCCTACCTGGTTTAGCTATCAGCACCATATCTGTGTCATAGAAGGAATTTGGTAGTACACCTTCTTTCCCTATTTTTTCGAATAGTTTATATAGTATTGGGATTAATTGTTCTTTGAATGTTTGGTAAAATTCACATGTAAATCCATCTGGTCCTGGAGATTTTTTCTTAGGGAGTTGATTAATAGCTTGTTCTATTTCTTTTTCTGAAATAGGGCTATTTAAATAATTTATTTCCTCTTCTGTTGATCTGGGCAATCTATATTTTTGTAGATATTCCTCCATTTCATTTACATTATCAAATTTATTGGCATAAAGTTGGGCAAAGAAACTCCTAATTATTACTCTAATTTCCTCTTCATTGGAGGAAAGTTCTCCCTTATCATTTTTGAGACTAATAATTTGATTTTCCTCTTTCCTTTTTCTAATCAAATTAACTAAAGGCTTATCTATTTTGTTGGTTTTTTCATAAAACCAACTCTTACTTTTATTTATTAATTCAATAGTTTTCTTATTTTCAATTTTATTTATCTCCCCTTTAATTTTCAGAATTTCCAATTTGGTATTTAATTGAGGGTTTTTAATTTGGTCTTTTTCTAGCTTTTTTAATTGTAAGCCCAGTTCATTAATCTTCTCCTTCTCTGTTTTATGCAAGTAAGCATCTAGAGATATAAAATTATCCCTTATAACCGCTTTAGCCGAGTCCCACAAATTTTGGTATGTTGTCTCATTGTTGTCATTCTCCTGGATGAAATTTTCGATTGTGTCTGTAATTTGCTCTTTCACCCATTCGTTCTTCAGGATTAGATTATTTAATTTCCAAATAACTTGTGGTCTATTTTCCCCTGGCCTTATATTACATGTGAGTTTTATTGCATCATGATCTGAGAAGGATGCATTTACTATTTCTGCTTTTCTGCAATTGATTTTGAGGTTTTTATGCCCTAACACATGATCAATTTTTGTATAAGTTCCATGAACCCCTGAGAAAAAAGTATACTCCCTTCTATCACCATTCAATTTCCTCCAGAGATCTATCATACCTAACTTTTCTAGCCTTTTGTTAACCTCCCTAACTTCTTTCTTATTTATTTTGGAATTTGATTTATCTAATTCTGAGAGAGCAAGGTTGAGATCTCCCACTAGTATAGTATTACTGTCTATTTCTCCTTGCATCTCTCTTAACTTTTCCTCTAGGAATTTGGATGCTATACCACTTGGTGCATATATGTTAAGTATTGATACTGCTTCATTGTCTATGGAACCCTTTAGTAAAATGTAGTTTCCTCCCTTATCTCTTTTAATTAGATCTATTTTTGTTTTTACTTGATCCGAGATAAGGATTGCTACCCCTGCCTTTCTTTGTTCACCTGAAGCATAGAAGATTCTGCTCCAGCCCTTTACCTTCACTCTGTATGTATCTCTATGTTTTAGATGTGTTTCTTGTAAACAACATATTGTAGGATTCTGGCTTTTAATCCAGTCTGCTATCCGCTTCCGTTTTATGGGAGAGTTCATCCCATTCACATTCACAGTTAAAATAACTATATCTGTATTCCCTGCCATCTTATTTACCCAGAGTTATGATTATCTCTTCCCTTTCCCCTCTCTCCCTTCCCCCTCCCCAGTACTTTGCTCTTGATGACCACCTCCCACCAATAATCCTCCTCCCTTTATAGTCCCTCCCTCCCCTTTATACCTTTCCCCTAATCCTTCTATTAGTTTATCCCTTTCCTTTTCTCCCCTCCCTCCTACCTTCCCACAAGGAGGGTCAGTGCTTTCTTTGAAGCCAAATGTGTCTGATATACTCTCTTAGAGTCCAATCTAATGAGAGTAAAGTTTACACAATACTCATCACCCTCCCTTCTTTCCCTCAATTATATTAGATCTTCTATGTCTCTTTATGAGATTTTGCCTTATTTTACCTTCTTTATTTTTACTTTCTTTTGCCTCCTTTTCCCCCCTCCCACCTTTTTCTTTTTCAGTATGGTATCCCTTTCACCTCTATTTTCTTTTCCATGATTATCAAAGAAAAATCAAATTATACTGCCATTCTTTAAAGGATACCTATAGTAGGAATATAGTTCTCAAGAGATTTCCTTTTTACCTTTTTATGTTTCTCTCGAGTTCTCTATTTGGAGGTCAAATTTTTTGTTCAGATCAGGTCTTTTCATTAGAAATAGGTGAAATTCTCCTGTATCATTGAATGACCATCTTCTTCCCTGGAAGATGATGCTCATTCTAGCTGGATAACTTATTCTTGGCTGTAATCCAAGTTCTTTTGCCTTTCGGAATATCTGGTTCCAGGCCCTTCGATCCTTCAATGTGGAAGCTGACAGATCCTGTGTAATTCTAATGACAGTTCCTCGGTATTTGAACTGTTTCTTTCTAGCTGCTTGCAATATCTTTTCCTTGGTGCGATAGTCCTGAAATTTGGCCACGATATTCCTTGGGGTTTTAATTTTGGGGTCTCTTTCTGGAGGTGATCGGTGAATTCTTTCAATGCCAATTTTGCCTTCTGATTCTAAAACATCAGGGCAATTCTCTTTCATGATTTCCTGGAAGACAGCATCCAGGTTCTTTTTTTCATCGTGGCTTTCAGGGAGTCCGATAATCCTTAAATTGTCTCTCCTGGATCTGTTTTCCAAGTCAGTTGTTTTTCCTAGGAGATATTTCATATTTTCTTCTATTTTTTCATTTTTTTGTTTTTGTTTAACTGATTCTTGAAGTCTTATTGAGTCATTTACTTCTATTTGTTCAATTTTAATTTTTAGAGTATTATTTCCTTCAGTTATCTTTTTTAGCTCCTTTTGTAGCTGGCCAATTGAATTTCTTGATTCAATGCATTCTTTTTCCATTTTGCCAGCTTTATTTTTCAGTGAATTGTTGTCTTTTTCCAATTCACCAATTTTGTTTTTCAGTAAACTGTTTTCTTTTTCCTATTCACCAATTTTGATTTTCAGTTCACCATTTTTATTTTCCAGTGAATTGGTGATTTTTTCCAATTCACCAATTTTGTTTTTCAGTAAACTGTTTTCTTTTTCCAATTCACCAGTCCTATTTTCCAGTTTTTGATATTTCTGTTGCCCTGATCTCAATTTATTTCCCCATTCTTCTTCTAGCTCTCTTTTGAGATTCTTAATGCAATCATCCAGGTAAGCCTTCTGAAAGGGAGACCAACTTAAGTCTGCCTTTGTGGCTTCATCTGGGATTGTTTTCATAATGTCAGTATCTAGGGACTGTTCTATTTTTTCTCCGTAAAAGCTTTCTATGGTGAGAGCTCTCTTCTGCTTCTTGCTCATGATTTAAAGTTGGGATATTGGTCAAAACCAGAGAAAACTGCAACGATTTGTATTTGCCCCGGGGCAGTTTGCCGAGTTGACTTCCGGTCTGAGGCTGGTCGGGCTAGATTCGCACTAGGACCACGTTTTCAGCTGTTCT
This sequence comes from Myrmecobius fasciatus, assembly GCA_023553655.1. Taxonomy (NCBI): domain Eukaryota; kingdom Metazoa; phylum Chordata; class Mammalia; order Dasyuromorphia; family Myrmecobiidae; genus Myrmecobius; species Myrmecobius fasciatus. The sequence continues at coordinate 44,090 of JAJPUD010001192.1, read as the reverse complement.
CAATCCACCCCCTTCCAAAGGCAGATCTGCCAAAGCACCTGCCTGCAAGCAGAGCAAAGTGGCCCAGGCGTCTCCCAGGGGCTTCCTGGGTGCCCAAAATCCGCCCCTCTATCGCAGCCCTGACTTCCGCCCCGGCTGGAGTCTGATTGCGACCAGCGGCCGATTTCCCCTGAGGCTAACCTTCTCCGGAGTTCTTTCACTGTAGATCTTTGATAGAAGTGCATTGTAGTCCGAATGCTTGGAGTTGCTCTCACTTAGAAACCAGTTGGAAGGCTTACTTTGTCTGAGTTTGAGGGAATGTCCCGGGAGTTCACAGAGAAAGCTGTCCGCAGTTCGCCATCTTGGCTCCGCCCCCGTATAAATGATTTTTTAAAAAAATAATTTCCATATTCATTTTGGATTTATTTTGATAGGAAAGGAGGAGTCAATATTTTGTTATAAAATCTGGGGCCCTCATCTCTCCTATTATTAAAATAGCAGTCAAAAGTTAGCTTGAACCTGAAAATGATATCCCTTAAACTAATAATATTAAAAGGAACAAAGAGTTATAACTATAGCCCAATATCCCTGAGGAGAGAAGAGTGACCCAATTTCTGGCCCACAATCTCCTGTTTTCTTTCCTGGAAAGAATTAAAATCTGCCTTCAAGAAGAGTTGAAGAGAAGTTAGAGATGTCTATTCTACCTACCTTTGAGTTACAAAAAAAATCATCCCTATGCTACATGTGGGGAACAGCCCTTGTAACACTTCCTGTTTGCTGAATTTCAAGAGACAAAGTGATAATAGTATTTCCAAATGTGAGGCATTATCCTCCCCCACCCCAGGATCTAGTCTCATTACTAAAAAATAAAAGTGCCAGGAATAAATCTTGATTTAAGGCTGTGGACCTTAACACTAGTGAAGGAGAGAGCTGCGATTATGATACTCATTGTTCTAGGATCTGTTTTACTGTTTTACTTTCCTATGGCTTGTATCATGCTGGCTTCAAGAAACTATTTCTGCTATGTATTAAGGTGAATTTAATGATGTTTCATTTTCATACTCTCATGTCTATCAAAATGGAGAGGCAGGAGTCTGGCCTAGATTAAGAAACTATGAGAAGGAATTTAAAAGTGAATAGATTAACCAAATTTACCTCGCAGGCAAAATAATAATTAGTATGATTCAACACTTTGGTGTCCTTGCTTACTTTGCCTTGTATTACATTTTTACTTCATGTAGTTTTTCTATATCTGAAGTAGGTTCTTTTTTTAATTCGTTCTATTTATCTTTTTCTGTACAGTGAAATCCTTTTCTTTTCAATCAAAACATTTTCACTTACAAATGTGACAAGTTCCACTCACCCTAAACTTTCACACACACAAGCAAACACACACAAAAAAATGTACTTGGAATTATAGTCATATAATTCACAATTTGTTTGAAAAAAGTATGTAAGTTAAGAAGTAAGTAAAAAAAATCTGACATTTTTGTTTACATGTTCAATTTCCATATCAATTTTGTATAAGATTTTTTTTTATTTTTACATATTTATAATCTCTTAATTCTACATTTAAAATTTTATTTCCTATATATCTTTTTCATAATAAAGATGATTTACATAGTTTATGTTTTATCTTGCAAAACTCATACTACCTTTATAACAAGTCAACTTGAGATAAAATTTATCAAAGTGAGAACTACCTTCCCTTAAGGAAAATTTTATAAGCTTATTTATTTATTACACAGCTCAAGACACTGACTTCCGGACTGGAATGTTCAAGTTGACTCTACCTTAGCTCCTGATATTATAGGATGGCATTGGGTCATCTCCATTCTGAACAACTGGCAAGAAGATGTTACTAACCTATGTGAAGTGGTAGAGAACAATTGACTTTAAATTCAAATCAAGAATTTAGTAGGTTTATGAGCCTGGATAAATCACTTCAGTTCACTTTTCATCTACAAAATAGGGATAACTCCGCATATTACTCCATACACAAACACAGACTTATTACCTTCCAGAATTGACATGAGAAGTATATTTTGTCAACTTAAGTACCTGTAGTCCATTGGGAGATTATTCTAAGTGTTTCTGGGGGACTTAAATAGGGCACAACATTTCCTCTCTAGATAATAAGATTTTAAGATTGATTCCAGGAGTTCTGTTAATTTCCAGTGTTCTGGAGAAATAGAGTACAAGGAACTGTCCTGTATCCAAGGGTATCAGGTTTTGGAACAAATGATCACTAGTTTTTGTACAGCTATTGTGTTCCCACTAGAGCCAAATCTGCCTAAATGACATATAAGACACAGTCCAGATAGTTCTGTAATCTAGATCGTTCTTCCTAACTTCTTTTTTTTTTTTTTTAAAGAAGACTGGCAAGTTTTTGTACTTTGGAAATATCCTACACATTGGAAAGAGATGGCCCATTGGCTATTAATTATATAGTGGAATATAATAGATCAATTAGCAGAAATGAGAAAAAATAGCTGCATTGGATCCATTCATTCACATGTTTAATAAATATTGCCCACATTAAACTCCATATTTGGCCTGAAGGAAAGGGAAAATAATATATACACAGGGCAAATTCATTTGTTTCAAATATCAGGAACATGAATGTTTCTTACAACAGATCATGAGGTTCTTTTTGTTCCATATTCAAAATATATCAGATTTCAATTTAGTCCCATAAGCTCTGAAGTGAACAAGGCAAGAAGCAGGAGCCTATGAGCTGTCCCTGGGCTAATGATGTCACTGAGCACCCACTGAAATAGGTACATGACTCAGACATTTTTATTACATGTAAAACAATTGGACTTAGCAGATCCCAAGGTAGTCTCAGAATATTTTTTTCAAATAAGAGTTTCTGGTCATATCACTAATTTGGCATGAATAATGTGGTTTGTAAAATGGAAGAAAAATTATCATTCCAGAAAGTTTTTTTTTTCAATTTGCAGCCTAAGTAGTAAATTTAAGTACTTGAGGTGTCTACATTAATTCTATGTGCCCATTTTGATTCAAGTAAACTTACCAAATTTAGACACAGTTCTGATAACTGGTATGAGTTCTTCTGTTATCTAACTGAAATAGGGAGAAAGAATTCACAATTTAAAATATTTGCTTTTCTTTTTAAATGCTGAAGGCTGTTGCAGTCCGTGAAAAGAAAAAGAGGGGAAAAAAAAGTAAAGGCTTAATGAAAAACTAGTTGGAAGAGTTTATATCTATAAATAAAAGATAAAAAAAATGTAGAGTCAATTTATTTTTCTGTAATAATTATTGTTTGGGGTTGTATCTGTGATTCAGTACTATGAGAAATATCCATAACTGAAATAAATGTAACACTTTTATTTTTACTGGTAAGAATTCAGACTTGACCATGATTGTTACCAAGAAAGTATTTGTTGGAGATGAAACTTGAACCTAGGTCTTCTTGACAAAGTTGTCCCTTTAGTCACTTCATCAAGCTGCCTCTCAACCATGTCCATATCATTTGCAAATGGATTAAACCAAGTTGACAGCTCTCTTTAAAAGTAAATGAAATCCAACCAGGGACCCTGACTTAGAAGCTGAATAGAGTTATCTGAGAGACTCCTGGTTGTGATTGGAGTGTCAGAATTCCACATGATTATATTTGGGTTCTCTTGAATTGATTCACTACTTTCAAAAAAAAATGCAAAAGGGAGGGCACCAAAATGCTCTTATCTATAAGAAATACTTTTATAGCCAAGATTGTTTTTCCTCCCAAAAAAATCCATGTTAGATGAATTGAAGTGTCTGAATGGAAGTCTTTAGTTTATGAAAATCATAATTATTTTGATTTTTGTCCACAGTCAGCTTGAAATGTTTCAAAACTCTGCAGGTGCTCACTGTTATAACAAAACCATAGAACAGATGGTGCAAGGTACCAGGCCAGCTCAAGGGATTAAATGCGAGGCTTTTGAAATTTAAAATTAAAGCTGGGCGATCTTGGAAAAACCTGCCTGCCAAACAAGCTTTCTTTAAAAAAAATTAAATTAAAAAAAAAAAGTTCTCCAAGTTCTCCTGATGAGCTTATTTACATTCAAATGGGGAAAATATTAAGCACTTACACAATGCATTTTATAGTATAGAGCCAACTTTACCAAATTAAAATGTGAAATGTTCACTTCCATTATGGTTCTGATGTTTGTCCTGCAGAGACCCCTTTGGTAGTTCCTTCTATAATTTTCTTTGGGGGAAAGGTAACATATCTTTGGGTGCTAAAGCCGATTGATCATGACCTCTGTTGTTGGGCAGCCATGTTTCACTCTTCCTTAGTTCTTTAGTGAAGAGTTTAAGGAATTTTTTTCTAGCTTCTGTTTGTCAATTCTTAAAAGGAGAGGCAAAAATGACATTAAAATGACAAACATAAACAAAATTAGAGGAAGAGTCTAGCTCTGGTCATTAGTTAAGGAGGGTCATTGAGTAGAAAGTCATAATTTATCGTGGTCACAGATTTAGAAGTGAATAGGATTGTAGAGATCATCTAGGAATTCTGTTTTCACTTAAAATCCTTGGTAAGTTTCTGAGAATAAAAGCAAAGAGATCAAAAAGAATAGATGATAAAGACATTTATAGTCAGGGGAAAAGTATATTCTTACAAAAAGTGTTAGATTTGACATTGAAGAAGCTGAAATTAAAACCCTTGTTTTGCCAGGCAGACAGACAGAAAATAAGCATTTGTTAAATGATTGCTATATTTTAGCATTGTGCCATGAGCTGTGATACAAATATATGGGGGGGGGGGGAGGACAGCTCCTTCCTTCAAGGAGCTTACATTCTAATGGGAGAAGAAAAGAACTAAAACGTAAATGAAAAGGGTAGTGAAAAAGTATCTATGTGGAGATACGATAAAGAACCCCAGAGAAGTAGAAGGAGGAATGTGAATGAAACATTGTTGGCCTCTGTTTGTTCCCAAAATGGAGGCCTGGAAAAAAACTCACTGAAGAAAGAAAGAAGCTGACATGAGGGAGAGATATTCCAGGGTGAGAAAGCAGCTGATAATTGGTAGCAAAATCTAAAAAGTCACAAGTATTACTACTTCCATTGACTAGCAGTTAGTTTTCCTGGGTGTCAGTTTCTTTATATGTAAAATATTAACTAGCATTGAAATATCAATTTAAAATTGATCCTCATAATAATCCTGGTACACTCCTACCTTACAGATAAGGAAACTGAGGCAGAAATGGATTGTGACTTGCCCAGGGACACACAACTAGTAAGCATCTGAGGTTAGATTGGAACTCATGAAGATGTCTTCTTGATTCCAAGTTCAGTGCTCTCTCCACTGTGCTTTCTAAGTTCCCAACTGAGATTTATATAGTACTTTAACTCTGTCAAGTCTTTACATACATGATCTAAATGTTTGAGGTGGGATTCAAATATAGTCTTTTCTGAATCCAGATTTGATGCTCTGTCTACTAGACCACACTACTTCTTTAAGCATCCTTACAGATATACATCCTATGCTTTGCATGCTTACATTTATTCCTCTGTGTATCTTCATGAGACTTATCAGATTAGCACAAATGTCATGGTGATGTATTTAATAGAAATAGCATGAATGAGCCATGACTCAGTTAGTTTAGAAAAAAATTAATTGTGAAAATAGCTGAGCAAAACTATAATGTATTTACTTTGATTTTAGCACAATATGTTGCTTTTAGGCATCTTCACAACCAAATGTCTGGGAATTGATCAGATCTACCATATCCCATTCCATTATAAATGTACCACTAAATGACACAATTATATTTTTCCTTCATTATAATAATGACTAATGTTTTGAAAAGACTACTAGGAAAACCTGAATTCAAATGCTAAATTTACTGTTAACCAATTAATCAATCAGCAAGCATTTAGCAAATGAACAGAATGTACCAGGCACTCTAACAGACTCCCCAAACCAAAGAGAAAATAGTATCTACTTCAAGGATCTTCTATTCTATTTGGGCATATATATATATATATATATACATATATATATATATATATACACACACAGACACACACACATACACACACACACACACATATATATATGTATGTATGTATGTATATGTATATATGTATATACGTATATACAGATTTAAAAAAAAAACATACCAGGAGCTTGGGGTATTTTTTTTGGTTTGTTTTTGGAGGATCTGGAAAAGTTTCACGTAGAAGGTAGACTTTGAATTTATTTATTTGTGAAGGAAATCAGGTATTTTAAGAGGTAAGATATGGACACAAAGTAAAGTAAACTGTATGGGAAGAGAAAACAGACAAGTGGACTGGATTGTAGTGAGCATGGGTAAGGATAATATGTAATAAGTAAAAGCTAGTTAGGGGCCAGGTTGTTAAGGACCTAAAAAGGTAAACAGAGAACTTTATATCTGATACTAGAGGAATAAGAAAAAATGATACACTAGAGATAATATATGTGATCTTGGACAAATCACTATATTATTCAGATCCTCTGTTTCTTAGTGGATTCGATTAAAACATCTCTAAAGACATTCAGCTTTAAATACCATGATCCTAGTTGCCAGTTATTACATCATTGGTTGGATTAGTCATAGAAACTATGTTTTCATCATCCTTTGTTATTCACCTTTTTTAAATAAAACTAAAGAAAATAAAAAATACATACACAAAACACTTGTCTTATATAGAAATTACCCATTTTTCCTTGCTTAGCTGATAAATACTTAGAAAAGAATTCTGATTCCAGAAAACACAAATCAAAATCTGATTTATTTCCTTTATTTCCATAACTTTATTAAGGCTCTCACTTAAAGTAAGTCCACTTCCTTGTTAGGATAGGAGCATAGTTTTCTTTAGATTTGCAAAATATGATTCTTAATCATAAGCTTAATGGTAGCATTTAAGCCACAATGAAGAAAATACCTACTGAGTGAAAAGCAGCAGTTCCATGAAGACTGATGGGTTCCTTGGCCAGAATTTGCCAGACTCCCGCACAGTCTGCAACAGCTCTATTTAAAACCAAAGTGGCTGGCAAATATAATAATACTGGACTATGTTTGCTTGTGCCTTTTTTAATGTGCTAGATAACCTATTAATCATAACTTTATATTCATATGCAAAATGTGCCTTGAGGACAATTTAATCATTTATTACAAGCACTTTCTGTATTTACTTTCCTTTTCCTTTCTTTTCTTAATAGCTTATGTTCATTAACTAAACATGTTACAGACTATGAAGACTATGATGGGTACAGAAAATTCACTGTGTGAATGAACCTCGGGACCTCACAAAGGTAATATGTGGAGTCTCAAGTAGATCAGGGATTGAACTGGTGGGTACCTGGTGCCAAGAGACTTGAGAGAAAAGAGTGACAATGGCAGAGACAGCAAGCTGATGAGGTTTTGTGCCATCCAAGGCCAATTTGGTTATGATAATTGACTGACTTTGCCTTTTCTTCCTTCTTTCATGTACCTGACCTGTCTTGTCTTAGTAAAGGTTTTAAAGACTTTAATTAGGTATTCTGGTTCTAGAGATGAAATAGAACAAAAGTCCGCCAGGATCAGACCAAACCTTTCTGCTTTGTACACCAGACATTTGATTGCAAAGGTCTATTTGGCAGGTACAGGCTGGCAAGCAGAAATGACATAAATTAGCTGGGAAGGGCTAAAATTAGGTTGAGAGCAATCTAAAATTTTTTTAAAGGAAAGACAATCTGGGGCTAAGGTCATCCATTTGTCCATCTGTCTCATTGTGCTTCATCATTGCTCTATGTCTGGTTCTTTATCAGCTTCTCCTGTCACAGAGCCTGTATTTATTCTGCCAGATACTTTAAAAATATGAACGGTAATGTCAAGGCACCTGGGAGAGCATCAACCCATTAACTCCAAATGTGCAGTTCTTAGAATGTTTTTCTGCCAAACTTTTATTCTCAGGAGGTTTTCTATTAAAAAAAAAAAAAAACAACCAAAAAACTGTCTTCATGATTATGCTTATTCCAGATGTAAAGGCACTAACATCCCTAGAAAAGGGAGGGGGAAAACTTGCCACTCTTGCCAGTTAAAATCTGATAAGTTGTACCCCCATAAATACAGTGGAATTATAATTTTTAATACTTTGAGGCACGGTAATATTTGTAGGATAAAGGAATATGCTGCTCTCAGAAAGGAAAATATGTAATGGTTACTTTTAAATTCACAAGTATATTCTATTTAAAATTATACTTCCTTTCTTAAGGTTTTAATTGTTTACTTCTATTGAGTCCCAGATTTCCTCCTTCACTGTTTTAAAAAGCCATTGATTCTTTTTTTACCTCCACCAATGAAGCACTCTAAAAAGGCAATGCAAGCTTTTATTGTAAATCAGGGCAGCAATAACACCAGAAAGACAGACAGCTTTGAAAGACAATACCTCTGATCAACAAAATGGCAATTATGATTTCAGATGATCTATGATGAAGCATAATGCCCTCTTCTGACAAAGTGACTTCTCTCATTGTGTATAATGTTATGTTTTAGGATATGGTTAATACAGGAATTTATTTATTTATTACAATGTCTTCCCTCTTCACTCCTTTTTTCAACTATGGAAGAAAGCAAAAGCCTTGTTAACTGAAAAAAAAAAATTCTTTAAAGTTCTTTTTAGGGGCAGCTAGATGGCACAGTGAATAGAGCATAATTCCTGAAGTCAGGAGGACTTGAGTTCAAATCTGGCTTCAGACACTTACTACTTCCTAGCTGTGTGACCATGGGCAAGTCATTTAACCCCAATTGTCTCAGGAAAAAAAAGTTCTTTTTGATGAACTAATGATCATTAGGAAAATTACAGATCATTATACCTGGAAGAGATCTTAAAGGAGAGTCAAAGTGTTTTATTTTTTTTTTTATTTTTTTTTTACAATTAAGGAAACTAAGGTTCAGAGAGATGAAATAACTTCCTTAATGCCAAATAGCAAAATTATTAAATAAATAAAACCAAGTCAAGAAGTCAGATCTTCTAATTCCTCATAAAACGATTTCCCACTACCTAAAATACATTTCTGTTTGAAGCACTAAAAGTTGTTTATTCAAACCATCAATGCCAGAGCCTAATTAGTCATGAAGAATGAAGTATAACCTTCTTCACATTCTCTTTTTCTTTACTGTAATCTCTGATAAAGAGTTGAAATTTTTTGGCAAAACCAACCCATCTATTATTCCGTTTATTCCATCCCCTTCCAGTTTCTCTGGTACATTTTACCTACATTCATTCCCCTTTACTAACTTTAATCTCTAACTATCTACTGACTCCTTCTCAGGAAAGAGAATATGTCCACATATATGTCCAGATCCTCTTCATCCTTAAAAAGAAAAAAAAATCCCTCAACTATTTTTGGGACATAGTCCCATTTTATTATTATTATTATTATTTTTACAAAATAACTTTATATTTTTCCAAATACATACAAATGTATTCATCTTTGCAAAACTTTGCATTCCAAATTTTTCTCCTTCCTCCTCTTCACCCCATTCCAGAGATAACAAGCAACACAATATAGGTTAAACATGCAATTCTTCTAAATATATTTTCATATTCATCATGCTACACAAGAAAAATCTGATCAAAAAGTGAAAGGGAAAAAGAAACACTCAAACAAATGACAGTGACAAAAGTGAAAATAATATTCTTTGATCCACATTCAGTCTTCATAGTTCTCTCCCTCTCTCCTCTCTCCTTTCTCTCTCTCTCTCTCTCTATCTCTCTCTTTCTCTCTCTCTTTGGATACAGATGACTTTCCATCACAAATCTATGGGAATTGCCTTGAATCGCCTCATTTTTTAAAAGTCAAGTTGTCCCGAATGATAATCACATAATCTTATTGTTATTGTATACAATGTTCTTTTCATTCTGCTCCCTTCACTTAGCATCAGTTCATGCATATCTTTCCAGGCTTTTCTCTTTTCTGAAATCAATCTGCTTGTCTTTTTTTTTTTGGTGAGGCAATTGGGGTTGAGTGACCTGCCCAAGGTCATACAACTAGGAAGTATTTAGTGTCTGAAATTAAATTTGAACTCAAGTCCTCCTGACTTCAGGTCTGGTGCTCTATCCATTGCACCACCTAACTGCCCTCACTTGTCATTTCTTTAGGAACAATAATATTCCATTACCTTTATGTACCATCACTTATTTAACCATTCTCCCACTGATGGGCATCCATTCAATTTCCAGTTTCTTACCACTACAAAAAAGGCTATTGCACACATTTTTGCACATGTGAGTCCTTTTCCCTTTTTTACGATCTCTTTGGGATACAGATCCAGTAGAGATACTGCTGGGTTAAAGGGCATGCACAGCCTCAAACTAATTTTTTTTTTTTTAACAAATAGTCCAAGTCGTAAGAAGAATTCTTCACCTTTTGTCTCCACTTCTCTTTCACACTCTTGGTCTTTACAGAATAGCTTCTGATCTCATCATTCAATAAAACTGTTCTCTCCAAAGTTACCATTGATCTTGTAATTGTCAGAGCTAATGTTCTTCTCTCAATATTCAACCTTCTTGACCCCTCTATAACATTTGAAACTGGTATACATCCTTATCTCCTACATACTCTCTTGGTTTTCATGACACTGCCTTTTTTGTGGTTGTTGTTCTCTTTCTACCTATCTAAATATCACTGCATCTCTTTGACTGACATTATTTATGTCCTGCCCTTTAACTGACTATACATCCAAGACTCTGGTCAGGCTCTCTTCTCTCTCACAGTATCTTCATTAGCTTCAATAGGTTAAATTATAATTTCTTTTTTTTTTATTAAAGCTTTTTATTTGTATAACATATGTATGGGTAGTTCCCCAACATTGATCTTTACAAAGCTTTCCATTACAAATTTTACCCCCAGTCCTCTCCCCTCCCCTAGATGGCAGGAAGTCCACTACATGCTAATAATGTTGAAATGCTTGAGAAGTTATGCAAGAAAAATCCTATCTACAAGAAAAAAAAAAGAATCAGAGAAAGGCAACACAATGCAAACAAATGTCAGTAGAGATCATGAAAATGTTACGTTGTGGTCCATATTTCATTTCCCTCTCTCTGGGTGTATATGGTTTTCTTCAGTGAACAATTGGAACTGGTTTGAGGCAATTCTTTGTTGCAGAGAGCCATGTCCATCAGAATTGGTCATCATGTAATACTGTTGTTGCTGTGTATGATGATCTCCTGGTTCTGCTCGTTTCACTCAGCATCAGTTCATGCAAGTCTCTCCAGGCCTCTCTGAAATCGTCCTGCTGGTCGTTTCTTACAGAGCAATAATATTCCTTAACATTCATATACCATAATTTATTCAGCCACTCTCCAATTGATGGGTATCCCTTCAGTTTCCAGTTTCTAGCCACCACAAAAAGGGCCGCCACAAACATTCTTGCACATGTGGGGCCCTTTCCCTCCTCTAAGATCTCTTTGGGATATAGGCCCAGTAGAAACACTGCTGGGTCAAAGGGTATGCACAGTTTGACAACTTTTTGGACATAGTTCCAAGTTGCTCTCCAGAATGGTTGGATCCGTTCACAGTTCTACCAACAATGTATCAGTGTACCAGTTTTCCCATATCCCCTCCAACATTCGTCGTTATCTTTTCCTGTCATTTTAGCCAATCTGACAGGTGTGTAGTGATACCTCAGAGTTGTCTTAATTTGCATTTCTCTGATCAATAGTGATTTGGAGCAACTTTTCATATGACTAGAGATGGTTTTAATTTCATCATCTGAAAATTGTCTGTTCATATCCCTTGACCACTTATCTATTGAAGAGTGGTAAATTATAATTTCAACACAGAAAACCCTTGGATCTAATTTCTAGCCCTGGAGACTCTCCTGAGCTGCACATTTGAATCATTAGTTGTATATACCATTCCAAACTGAATGTATTTTAAACATCTGAAATGTAACCTACTCAAAATAGAACTCAGTATGTTTCTCCAAAATTCATTCCTCTTTTTATTTCCCCTGTTTATTTTGTAGGAGCCATTATCTTTCCAATAACTCAGTTTTATAACTTTAGAGTCTTCCTTTATTTATCACTTTCTCCTTTCAAATAACCAACCAGTTGCCAAGTTTTTTTTTTTGTTTGTTTGTTTTTTCCATCATTATTATCAAAATAAAAGAGTTGAAGATATCTGGACAGATAATTAGAGAATACTGGTTAACCTTTGTATTTTTATATCCAATTATCTACGGCTTTTTGGGGTCCAACATATTTTCTTTTCTGTTTTTCATCACTGTTTGTTTGTTTGTTTGTTTGTTTTTTAATTTAACATTTTAGTTTTATTCCCTTGAAAATAACTAAAGGAAATGCCCATTGATTGGGGAATGCTTAAACAAATTGTGGTACAAGGATGTTATAGACTTTTATTACTGTACTATAAAAATGATAAATATGAGGAATACTGAGAAGTATAGAAAAGATTTACCCAATCTGATGTAGAGGGAAGTAAACAGAGGGAAGAAAACAATATGCACAATAACTATAACAATATAAATTTAAAAACAACACCAAAAATATATTAAAAGTAAATTTTACAAAATTACAAAGAGTAAACTTATCCTCAAAGAAGATTTATGAGACAACATTCCTACTCTGCCCTTTTGAAGAAATGGGAAGTGTATGACTGTGGGTACTGCACATGCTTTCAGAGTTTTTTGATGTGTTGGATCAGTTTACTTATTTTTTCTCCTTTTTTTAAAACAATTATTTGGTATATGGAATGACTCTCTGGGAAGGTAAGGGTAAGAGTACTGGGGAATGTTTTGGTGATGTAAAAAAAGCATGAAATCATCAATAAATTTATTTTTAAAAAGTTTGTCAAGGGTTTTCTTATCTGCATTCTTAAAATTAAAAAAAAATAATCTGAAGGCAACTTTTATTTATTTCTTTGCTATTTTATCTACTTTGTTAGTTATTTGTAAGATTCTTGAACTTACGAGGACTTCTAATTATCCAATTATCACCCAATGTCTTCTTTTCCACTTTCTGGGAAGGAAGAGTCATTTTAAATCTAAATAAAATGCATCAAGATATCTAGTAAATTTTACGACTTACATTCAGTGACCCTATCCTACTATTTCAAACTTATTTCATACTAATTGTCATAGAATGTCAACAGGAGAAAAGATTGTGAGGGGCTTTGAATGCCAGACAAAGTCATTTCACCTTTGCTCAGGTAGTCATAGAGAAGCAATATAAACTGATTTGTGTATAAGAATTATTATCTTGTGATATAAAGGATAAATATACAAGAAAGGTGCAAACGTGATGCTTTATGATGTCTGAGGGGGAAAGGTCATTCTTGTTGGATGGATCAACTGGAGTTTAAAGGATGGAAGAATTTCCATTGGTAGAAATAGAGGGGCAAAGGTATTGGAGAACACTATGGACAATCTCTGCTTTATGTTACAGGTAGGTCAGCATGTTAGTCTAATGTTTTTAACAACCACTATTAGGTCCAAGGACTGAGGCATTGTACCTACTCCCTTCTTAAAGTAGCTCCTTTTTGCCCATGCACACAGTTGGACCAGATTCAGCCTTGGAAGAACAAAGCCTCTAAAGAGAGATACCTTTTCTCATGCTCAGGACTATCACATTCTTCATCTCAGTGAATTGGGGAAAACATTGCTCAGGCTGTTTTTTCCCCTTGTGTCTGACCCCTCCAAAAATAAATAAATAAATAAATAAACAAATAAATAAACAAATAAACAAACAAACAAACAAACAAACAAACAAACAAATAAATAAATAAAATAGAGAAAGGGAAGAAGTTTTTTATTGACTACCTATATTATTTCAGGTACTGAACTAATCTTTACAAATAACACATTTGACTTTCTTAACAATTTGTGAGGTGTTTCTAAAATATATAGAGAATTGTCTCATATATGTAAGAATTCAAGCCACTCTTCAATAGATAAGTGGTCAAGGGATATGAACAGACAATTTTCAGATGATGAAATTAAAACCATCTCTAGTCATATGAAAAGTTGCTCCAAATCACTATTGATCAGAGAAATGTAAATTAAGACAACTCTGAGGTACCACTACACACCTGTCAGATTGTCTAAAACGACAGGAAAAGATAACGATGAATGTTGGAGGGGATGTGGGAAAACTGGGACACTAATATATTGTTGGTGGAACTGTGAATGGATCCAACCATTCTGGAGAGCAATTTGGAGCTATGCTCAAAAAGTTGTCAAACTGTGCATACCCTTTGACCCAGCAGTGTTTCTACTGGGCCTATATCCCAAAGAGATCTTAGAGGAGGGAAAGGGACCCACCTGTGCAAGAATGTTTGTGGCAGCCCTTTTTGTAGTGGCTAGAAACTGGAAACTGAAGGGATGTCCATCAATTGGAGAGTGGCTGAATAAATTATGGGATATGAATGTTATGGAATATTATTGCTCTGTAAGAAACGACCAGCAGGACAATTTCCGAGAGGCCTGGAGGGCCTTGCATGAACTGATGCTGAGTGAAACGAGCAGAAAGAGGAGATCATCATACACAGCAACAACAGTATTACATGATGATCAATTCTGATGGACATGGCTCTCTGCAACAAAGAATTGTCTCAAACCAGTTCCAATTGTTCACTGAAGAAAACCATATACACCCAGAGAGAGGGAAATGAAATATGGACCACAACGTAACATTTTCATGCTCTCTATTGACATTTGCTTGCATTGTGTTGCCTTTCTCTGATTCTTTTTTTTTCTTGTAGATAGGATTTTTCTTGCATAACTTGTCAAGCATTTCAACATTATTAACATGTAGTGGACTTCCTGCCATCTAGGGGAGGGGAGGGGACTGGGGGTAAAATTTGTAATGGAAAGCTTTGTAAAGATCAATGTTGGGGAACTACCCATATATATGTTATACAAATAAAAAGCTTTAATAAAAAAAAACAATTTGTGAGGTGGATACTATTATGATTGCCACTTTATAGATGAGGAAACTGAGGCAGAAAAAGATTAAGTGACTTGTCTGTGTTCACACAGTGAGGGTCTGAAGTTGGACTGGAACACAAGGTTTGCTGACCCAGTAATCTATTCACTGTGCACTGGTTGTGAAGAGTAGTATATACGATATGATTCAAGCATAGGAAAAAGTTTCTCTAGCCTATACAGAAAAGAATTTTTTTTTTTTTTTTAAAGAGGGAAAACCTCAAAAGATGCATGGAGTGCTTTTGACGATTTTTATCTTGTCAGTAGCTTAACTTACAACTTTACTCTTACATTCTGCTTATATTCCAAATCACAAATATTAGAATATGAAATCATTTGTTGGGTGGCCAATTAATCAAGGTCAGCTTTTACCTCATCAGGATATTGTACATTGTAATTCCCAAACGTTCTTCTAATGAAGAATTTGCACTTTCAGCAATCATCTATATCTGATGGAACCTAAACATCTTAAAATATCAAGGGATCACCCAGCATTTACTACATTATAGGAAGGTGCCAAATACTTTTTTTAAGGTTGCTACATTTGCAAAGTGCAAAGTCATATGGAGTGACATATCAGTGGTCAACTGGAATCAACAACAGAAACTTTATGCATGCCTTAGAGATGGCCTTATTTATACTAACATGTATTAGTAGTTAATCGAAGGGAAAAAATAAACATCACTGAGAGGGATATATGGAAATTACCTGTCCGTGGTTCCATCATGTTTATATAATCTCTCCCTAACCATCAGAGGATCTAAATTTATAAGCTAGTAGAACCTAGAGTCTCTGGGAATATAATTGACTCAGCTTTTGTTTAGCAAAACCAAATACCCAATTGTCATAGTGACAAATCATTAAAATACAGCTTTTAATATCTTGGTCTATAATGCAGGAGACCCAGATTTTAGATGTACATAACAGATCATGGATGTATTGTGGGAAATCTCAGCATGTTTTGTTAGAAATGCATGATCTAATGATCAGATTTATTTCCAAGGATCTGTTGTTTAGCATAATCCTTTGTATAAAATAAGTGCTTAATAAATGCTGATTGGATTATATTAGATTGCTTTTTTTTCTGGAAAATTTTGTTTAATTTCATAAAATAAAAGATACAATATATTCAAAGCTGCTCCCCACCCCACATCTATCTCTTCGGTTCTCTTACAATTTACATTGCCCTTCCCCCTAAACTCCAATGGCACTGACCTTCCAAAGTAACTCCACCTCCCAAACTCCAGGGGAGTCATTGTCCCCATTCCTAGAGTACTTTTCCTCATCTCTGCCTATTGGCTTCCCTGACTTTCTCCATGTCTCATCTTCTACAATAAACCTTCTCAGTTTCCCTTAGTTCTAGAGCTTCCTTTGGCAGATTATTTCCAGTTTCCTTTTTTTTTTTTTTTAAGGATTTTATTCTATTTTATTAAAGCTTTTTATTTACAAAACATATGCATGGGTAATTTTTCAGCACTGACCCTTGCAAAACCTTCTTTTCCAAATTTTCCCCTCCTTCCCCCCAGATGGTAGGTAATCCAATACATGTTAAATATGTTAAAATATATGTTAAATCCAATATATGCATACATAGTTATACAGTTATCTTACTGTATTAAATCAAAGAAGGAAAAACTGAGAAAGAAAGCAAAATACAAGGAAACAACAATAAAAAGAGTAAAAAATACTATGTTGTGGTCCTCTCTCTTGGTTTAGATGGCTCTCTTCATCACTGAACAATTGGAACTGGTTTGAATCATCTCATTGTTGAAGAGAGCCATGTCCATTAGAATTGATCATCATATAATTTTGTTATTGCCATGTATACTGATCTCATGGTTCTGCTCATTTCATTTAGCATCAGTTCATGCAAGTCTCTCCAGGCCTCTCTGAAATCATCCTGCTGGTCATTTCTTATAGAACAATAATATTCTATAACTTTCATATACCATAATTTATTCAGTCATTCTCCAATTGTTTGGCATCCATTAAATTGGTTTTCTGTACCAGAACTATTTTGATTACTGCACTCTGAATTTTGTAGAGCTTTCACCAAGTTAGACTCTTGGTATTTCCCTGGAAATGTTAGAATTAGCAGGATGCCTTCAGACCACAGAAGCTGAGATACTTTTTTGCTTTTAACTGTTTTTCCACTGGATTTTAACATAGGCTATTTGAGTCCAGGTACTAGCCAGTCCCATTTACAGAATTTCAGAATTGTAAAGGATCTCAGAAGCCATATAATTGTGGTGAGGGTGGAGAGAATACCAGATCTTTGATAGTTCTGCAAGATAACAGGGAGTGGCATTTTGGGGAGAAACTCTGAATTTTATAGCCTAAGCTGCTCTCTGGAGCAGGCAGGGAGGAGCACTGATTATCTTTACCTTTTGATCTTAATTGGGTAAGTGAACTTTTATCTCAGTCCCAAATCCTAAATTGAAGCCTCTAGTAGAATTCTCACCTGAATTCTTTGCACTGACAAAACCATCATAACTCCAGTTATGGTTTCCAATCAGAAAGCCAAGGTATGATGTCAACTCCTTTTGCCCCCCAGGATATTTTTCCTTTGTAAAAATTCTATCTATACTCCATTTCCTTGCTAAACACCATTATGAATTAAACCTGCTCTTAACAGTTTAATAATTTTTTTTGAGACATCTCATGACATTCTCCCATAGCCCCAATATACTTTGGGGGTACAACACTTCAAAATCCAACAATTCAACCCATATCTGACTAAGATTTTGCTCTATAAGGTCACCAACAAATAATCATGCAAAATTTACTGAAAGACTTCTGCTGAAAGGAACTGCAGAACCTCCCTGAGATGACCCATTTACTTTTTGCACATCGTTAGGAAATTTTTTCTTATTGAAACATAAATCTATCTCTTTGGAACTTTGTTTTTTCTTCTTCTTTCCTTTACAAGGATCACTACATCCTTGAAATTCTGTGGTCATTCTGTTCCAAATTAGCTCAGTCATAAAGTTAAAAATGACATAGTAACATTAGCAGTAAGATCAAGGGAATAACTCTCCCTGATGAAAATATGCTTTTTATTTATATCTAGAGAACCACTATGTCTCAGATACTCATCTTGTCTCTTTCTGCTTTGGTTCTTTAGGAAGCACTTCCTATATGCCAGGAACTGTGCTAAGATCTGGGTATGTAAATCCAAGTAGAAAGAAAGATAATTCCTTCCCTGAAAGACTTACTCTTTAATGGGGGAATACAACACACAAAAGAAGCTCTGGGTGGGGCAGAGATAGTCAAAGGTAGGTGTGATGGAGAAGATTTAAAATGCAGCAAGACTTGTCCTGTCTGAGATTCCTTTTCAAATGGAAGTTGTGAATGGAAGTTCCATTCAATTATAGGAAGAGACTGCAGGGACAAAAATTACTTCCCATATGTGACTGTTGAGGGCTAAGATGAGACTTCTGGGTACAGAAGTTGGTGGCTCAAAATAGAGGATGCCTAGAGTATAGCCTGGAGAACACTGAAAAAGAAAGAAAAGGAAAACAATTCATATTGCTAGGGTACAGCTTTTAGAGGAAATACAGTAATAATTCTAAGGTTCCCTGACCTTAGTGCTTTTGTTCTAAAAATCTATCTGTTGATGATTTTAAAGTCTTCTGGCCTTAAAATAGTCCTACAAATATTACTGACTGTCAGATTCATAATATACTTTTCAGTGATGACCATATTCCTCAGTTCTCCCTTTAGGCCAAGAAATCAGAATATCAGTAACATGATGCACAGGATAAATTTGTCTCCTTGCTCCTGGTTCTTTGTTAATTCTTCAGCTTGCTTCAAATATAATTACAACAGATTTTGCCCTTGATTTGGATGTAGGTTCAAGCCTGCAAATTCTTTTGAGTCTCCTTGAGACACCAGTCTGGGACCCTAACCTCTTGACATCTCCTTTTGAATCTCAAAAATATGATCCAGCTCAGCCAAGTCATTGTTCCTCCCATCAAGCTGATGTTCTCCAATTTCATCCTATATTCTGTTTTTATGTATTCAAGTAGACAGCTTCATATGTCTACTTTGTTTCCTACTTGAAAGACTTTTTTTTTCTTAAAGACCTAATTTAGATTCCTGTCATCCATGAAAATTTCACTTATTCTCTTCTTTCCTCAACTAAAAGTGACCTTTCTTTTCTCATTTTTTTAGTCCCTGGTGTGAGATTTCTTCTTTGTTTCTATCACAATTTTCTTAAAAATTTACACAGTACATATATAGTCCATAGAAGATTATGAGATCTTTGGTGATTGGCACTCCATCTTTCCATTCTTAAGACTTGAAACAAATTTTTGGTTGAATTTTGCATTAATTGAAGGGTGATTAGTCAGCTTCTTCCCTGATTCAATGTTAGTCCCTATGGAGGAAGGATTCTTTTTTCTTTCTTTTTCCCTTCCTTCCTTCCTTCTTTTCATTCTCTTTGCACCCTATTGCTTGGCACACAGTAGGCATTTAATAATTGCTTGTTGATTGCTTAGATTTTTAAATTTTTTATGGATGTATACTACTGTACAATTCTCATTATAAGATTGACCAACTTCAGTTTTAAATTCATTTAGAAAAAATGGACTTTTATGAAACAGTAGCAGGTTTACTAAAAGAGTTGCAAAATTTCTTAAATATGATAGTAATATTTCTTTCTCCCATCCAAATATAGGTCTTGCCCAGATTTTTCAGAATGACATACTAGTTTCAAATGGATACATAATCTATAGTATATTGTAATCTGAGTAATATGTATTTTCATTCATTTTATTTTCTGTTATCAATGGCTATAGCTTGAGCTCTTTCAAGTGATAGAGAATTTTGTTTATTTAGAAAAATTTGTCATGTTCCATAGTTAAAGGCAGTGAGTACTCTGTCATATTTAATTCCAAGCTTTTGGGGAACTTAACCTTACATTTTCTATTTAAGCTCAACACTGGATATCCTCACATCTTCCATGCTATTTTAGGTGATGTTTAATGTTGAAACTCAGTAAATTGTTGAAGAACATTTCTCCAAAGTATATGTTACTATTCACCTTGTGAGGATACCTTGTTATACATCTTTTGATAGTGTATTTTGCTTTACTGAGTCATAATTATTTTAAAATTCATATACAATAGATATGAGTATTTTATCATACAGCTAGGTGGTACAATGAATAGTGTGCTGGGTCTTGAATCAGGAAAACCTGAGTTCAAATGTTGCCCCAGATACTTACTGGCTGTGTGATCCTGGAGAAGTCACTTAATCTTTCTCTGCTCAGTTTCCCTCCGTAGTTGCTCTAGGGATTAAATGAGATTTTACATGCACACATACATGTATATGCACACATACATACATGTATATATACATTATATATACACAAAATATACATATATACATGTGTTTATATATTACCATATGATATCCTTTAATAAAACTTTAAGCTGTATATAAATTAAGCTATTATTATATTTTCAAATGTTTTTAATTTTTTGTGTAATTGTGAAGATATAATCCACATTAATATAATCAACTAAGAAAGAATTCACATTCCCTTCACTTGTATTGGTGCTACATCCATAGATTATTCTCTTGAAGAATTTATGGAGATAAATGTTTTACTGCCAAATTTTTATTCTTAGGAAGTTTTTTATTTAAAAAAAAAACATAAAAAAAACCCCTGAACTCATGATTATGCTTATTCCAGATGAAAAGGCAATAACATCCCCAGAAAAGAGAAGGAAAAAACTATTGCCACTGTTGCCAGGTAAAATCTGATCCGTTATACCCCATAAATACAGTGGAATTATAACATTGAATACTTTGAGGCATGGTAGTATTTGTGGTGTGAAAGAATATTCTACTCTCAGAAGGGAAAATATATCCCTTCTCTCTCTAATTTATGGAAATGAAAAATAAGCATTTAAGACAATAGTTGAAGAATTTTCTTTGGGTCAGTTTTGTTTTTGACGATTATTACTTATAGATTTTTCTATTTTGGAGGAAATCTGATGCTCAGATACTTCTTAAAAATAAATCCTTCAATGCTTTAAAATTACATTGTCTCCAGGACAGCTTTGGTAAAGTCTGTGTGACCTTCCTATCTTTTTTTTTTTTTTTTGAAGCATCATTGTTACATATTGTATAAGGTATTAAAACGTAATTTCAACATGAGCATTAATAGGATTGTATCTCTGCAGAAACAATGATTGATCTGTTCCATTTCAAAATTATCTGTTCTTGCACTTCCACTTTATAATGCACAATTACTTTCAAAATTATCTGTTTTTTTTTTTTGTTTGATTTCTTACTCTCTTGGAGGTAATATCACTTATAATGTTCCATTTTCCTTTGTAACAAAGTGCAAAAGATATAATTCTATTTATTTCCCTGTTTTGCCTAAATTACCTAACTAGAATGTGTACTCTCTATCCAAAGACCATTGGTGGCACAGGTATATAGAAGAAGCAGAAGCACAGGCTAGGCAATGTGGTCATATATGTTTCTAAGAATATCCCACAGACCACAGAATACTGAACTGTTTATTTACCTTTTGGGGGTGATAACTCCTATATCTTGTTTTGTTTTGTTTGTGATCATTGTAAGATTTAACTCATTTGTTCTAATTTCCTTATTACATTTGTTATTATTGTTGCTGCTGCTGCTGTTGTTTTCCTGAATCTTCTTCACTGGGAAAAAATATATAGATATAGATATAGATATAGACATAGATATAGATATAGATATAGATATAGATATAGATATAGATATAGATATAGATACATAGTTCCTAATATATATCAGGAGACATCTCCATAATAACTATTACAAATGCCTGTATTTATAATGCTTATGTGTTTATAGTATTTTAAAGTTTGCAAATACATTTTATATTTATATTACATATCTATGAATATGCATATATGTCTAGTATATACACATATACATATACACTAATTTAATATTTGTAACACTGATTTAGATGATATTTTTAATTCCTATTTTATATGTGAGGAAACTAAGACAGTGGAAAAACAAGTAACTTGTTTGGTGTCTCATACAGATAGATTTCTTGGGTTCAGCTTTCTATGTACTGAAACAAATTGTCTACCCAATATCTTCTGTGCATGAACTTTTATTATTGTATAAATAACTTCACATTATTTTGGCTATATTCTTCCATTCTGTAGCATGGTGAACCTCATCAGGCTACATACCTTAATTATCCCTTTACATGTCCTTCATTCCTATGTCTTTGCCTCATGTTACTTCTCCCTTCTGAAATATTATCTTTGGTAGTTTTTTAATTCTAGGAAGGCTTCAAGGTCCCCTTAATTTTCTCTTGTTCAAAAGCCCTTTTGACCATTACTCACACTGATCTTTTTCTTCAGTAAATTTCTTTTCTAGCAAAATAGTTTCATATGTAATTGTTCAATTAAGTTGAACAGAAATTTAATAAGAACTTTCTATTTTGAATACTTTGTTATATACTATATGAGGTACATCATTCAGAGATACATGGTCATTTCCCTAATCAAACTTTAAATTTAGTTTAATTTATGTTCATGTATTTTCCCCAACAAAATTTCAAGTATTTTAGAAATAAAAATTTTTATATGTGTTGAACTATTAACTTATATTACTGTCAAAGGACTGTGCTCATGTGAACTATCTCATGTAAAAATGTTAGTATTTCAAGAATTATCTCTCTCTTTAAATGTAAAAATTTTTGGACCTTTCAACTTCTTACTCTTTGTGTGTACATGTTTTTGAATGACCTGGTCTTCCTTGATAATCACACAAACTTTGATTGTGTCAGAAAGTTAAGAGAATCAGTTTTGTAGAACCTACACTGCATTCTTCTAATATAATTAGCATTACCTTAAATATCACATTTTTTTTATCAGTAGCTCTTTTAAATTTTGCTTATTTGTTTGCATCCCAAAGAGATTTTAAAAGAAAATAAGAAGATAAAAAATGTATAATTTAGATGTGTAAAATTTGCCTTTAGAGAATTCATCCTGAGGTTGTTGATCACAATCCCTTAATTATCAGACATAACAAATGACAGGCTTTCTGGACTGATAGCATCTTTTAAGGTAACATCATAGTACAGTGATGATGAAAAATCAGAATACCTGGGTTCTATCCCTGGCAATCCCATTTACAAGCTGTGTGACCTTAAACAAGACCTAGCTTCCCTGAGCTCCATTTTTCTCATCTGTAAAGTTTAGGCAGTAAGACCTGCTCAACTTAATTCATAGGGTTATTATAATCATATGAGATAATGCACACAAAAATGCTAAACTATAAAGTTCTATAAAATATGCAGTATTGGGGCAGCTGGGTGATGCAGTAGATAGTGCACCAGCTCTGAAGTCAGGAGGACCTGAGTTCAAATGTGACCTCAGACACTTAACACTTCTTAGCTATGTGACCCTGAGCAAGTCACTTAACCCCAATTGCCTCAGCAAAAAATAAATAAATAAAATATATGGTATTATTACCTTGTACTTTACTATGTAGCCTATTGTGAAAAGTAGAAGCTTGCCTTTGGAGTCAGAAGACCTTAAGTTCAAGTTTTTATTTTTTTGATATATCCTAATTGTGTGAATATGCAAAGTAAACTTTTTTTTTTTCCTGTCTCAGGCTATTCTTTTAATACTCTAAGTTTCAAATGAGTTGCCAGCCTAAACTTATTGAAGGCATGGGCAGCAACCTGGCATAGTGGATTGAGTATCAGTTCCAAAGTCAGGAAAACATCTTCCTGAGTTCAAATCTGGCCTCTAACACTAACTACTGTTGACCCTGGGCAAATCACTTAGCCCTATTTGTCTTAGTTTCCTCTTTGTGAAATGAGCTAGAGAAGGAAATGACAAACCATTTCAATGTCTTTGTCAAGAAAATCCCAAAGGGAGTGAAACTGAACTGAAAAATGAGTGAACAACAGCAAACCAATCAAATTTCCACTCTGACAGTTTTCCACTGAAGAAATCAGATGCAAACCAATGAACTATCGTCCTATCTTAAAGTCATTCTGCAACACAAATAAACTCAATGTAGTGGATCTTGCTTTTTGCTCAATATACAGAACAATGTCAAAAAAAGAAACAGTGCTCCTTTTGGCAATATACTTTTTAAATTTTTTTGTCTGAGGTATCTT